>OW285241.1:54289619-54574619 GCA_935421215.2 Melolontha melolontha | reverse complement strand
TAATGAAGAAATGTCATGCATTTATAAAAATTCTTTAATTTTAATTTAATGTTGATTGCGATTTCAGAAAAAAAGTATGTGTACCTCGTAGTAAAAGCACTTTTCCGACTTCAATGCTTGTTGTCCTCGGCTTAACGTATCGGCCAACAATTTACATTGTCGTCCAGGAATGCTTTTACTACTAGATACACAATGTACTATTCTCTTGATTGCACATGCTGATTATCACTTTGAACACTTACGAAGTTTTATGTATCTTGGTTAGGTAATTTTTTAATAATCTTGGAATACCCCTTGTATAATATTTTAAATATTCTACATTCTTTTCTTTACGAACCATGAAAAATTTGTATTTAAGTACAAATTTACATTTATTTGTATGTCAAATTTTAAATTGATGAAATTATTATACATAAATTGAATTTTTATTAAATCTATAGAGAGAAAAAATGTACACACAGAATTCAAATATATCATGTATAATGCGATTATATAGACGTTTCAAACATTACGTACTTTTATTATACTGTGACCTAGATAGGAAAGATTAATATCGTATTCGTGCGGTTCCACATTTTGATTATACATATAAAATCTATGGCCATCGTTCTGCTAAATCACCCAACATCTTTTTTTCATCTAATCCTAGATTAAGTAACTTTTTTATTGAGTAATGGTTTGGTAAAAATATTCGATTTTTTGCTGCTTTTCAGAAGACGTATGCGTTCTGTTATTCTTAAACATACATATCTCCACAAGAGAGAGCCGAAATATTTATCATGATATTTTGACTCGCATGATTTAACATAAAGAATTACTGTTATAGTTAAATATACTCTTTATGGTAACTGTTATTGTACGTCCATTTATATGATAAATATCATTCTATCATTGATACATTTCCTTCTTGATTATTGCTAATTTTAATAAATAAAAATAATACAATAAGCACGGACTAATAACACGGTGATATTTGGGTGATATTAACTAAATCTGTTGTGACTTTAAACATGATTTCAATTTTTTAAATCACATCCAGATACAAACTAATAAAGAAAAAAAAGGGTGGCTTTGTACGAACGTATACAACTATACTGTACTTAATAATGACAAATTAAGACTTTAATATACTGTGAAACCCGTGTTAGCGGCCACCTGTCTAGAGCGTCCACCTGAGGTAATGAACAGTTTCAAAATTCCCCGAACCGACTATAAAGAAATTCTAAATTATATTCGAAATTATACGAAAACCCGTTATTTACGTTCACCCTTACAAAACGACGTCGGGCAAATAAACCCAAATTTTTACAGCCTATCCTCTTAGAAATTTATCTGCCGATATCAGATGGATTATTTATGATGTATCTTTACTCATGGAAATTCCCAATATTATATCGTATTTGTGCTAAATTGCCCATAATTATGTATTATTAGTATGTACACATAATTAAATTAAACTTGTAGAAATGAATGCGATCTCAATCCCGAACCCACCCCGAAGGTAAATTTCCGGCACAATACGTACATATTTATGTTTGATCAAACAGAGATCGACTTCATTTCTACACGTTTACACATAATGTGGTCTTTCACTTATGTATGCGAAAGGTTCTTTCGGTTACTTGATTAGTTTAAAGTTGTTTCCGTATTCGAAAGGTTCTTAATTAAGTATGACGCTAAAAGGAAAACGATTGTCGCTAAAAGACAAAATAAATATAACCGCGGAAAATGAAAAGCATGCGTTAGTTTGCGAAAGTTGGCCGGAAAATAAGGGGTCGGAAAAACACAAATTAACGATATTATGAAATATAAGGCTCAATTAAAAAAGACGGTTGAGGAAGGTGTTAACTTGGAGCAAACACGAAAATTACTGAAGTCAAAAGGATCGATAGTGGATCAAATCGTCTACAATTGGTTTTGCAAAGCCAGAAATAAAGCAATTCCAATATCTGGACCGCTACTTAAACGTAAAGCACTGGAGGCAGCAAGCAGTTTAAAGATGGAAAATTTCGCAACATCAAATGGATGGTAGGAAAGTTTCTACCGGCGACACAGTATGACTTTTAAATCAATTTGTGGTGAGTCCGCAGAGGTTAATTTGAACAATACAGAGGAGTGGAAAACCAGGAATTATTCTCCTCGAGATGTCTATAATGGTGACGAAATAGGTCTGTATTGTCGCGCCATGTTAAATAAGACATTTTGCATTAAAAACTGGGAATCGTGCAGGGAAGAAGCCAGCAAAACAACGACACAACGAAACAATGACTATTTTACTGTGTGCAAATATGGAAGGTGAGAAAAAAGATCCATCAATAATTGGAAAAAATAAAAATTCTCGCTGTCTTAAGGGTAACCATGTTGACAAATTATCCTTAGAAGAGGTTTCTAACAAAATGGCTTGGATGGGAACAGAAATTATGACAAAATGGCTCCATAAATTTGACAATAAAAAGAAAATACAAAATAGAAAAGTGCTTCTTTTCTTGAATAATCCCTCATCAAATTCTAGAGTTCCATTAGAAAATGTTAAACTCATCTTCTTGCCGCCAAATACCACTTCGCATTGTCAGCCCTTAGATTCAGGAATAATTCAGAATTACAAATTGATTTCATTATTATCAGGATAAAATAAAACAAATTTTAATGAATTTCACTTTTTAATTTACACTGTAACGATCGTTTCGCTCCAACCTGAGCTTCATCAGACATATAACTAACTTATGTAGAAATCTTTTTTAACACAAATATACCGTAACAAACACATCTCTTATTTTAAATAGTTGAAGGAATGGGTACTTTTTATTACTAAAATGTCTTTGCACAAAACTTTCACTACGGTTTATACAATACTGTTCATAAGTAATAAAACTAGGGGTTTACATTATGTTACAGGGAGGTAAAGAAATTTTATGGAAAAATACAATATGTGACTGTCTGAATATCAAATAAATATATTGACTAAGGGTGAATTATTTGTATCTAATTGATCATTGAGGATCTTGTCGGTTTTCTTTAATTTATTAATTTCAAGTGACTCTAATAAATTAAGTTTTTTGCCCTTATTTTCTACGTGTAATATTTTCTTTGTTGAAATTGTGGTTCGTTGAATTAATATGAGACGCATATGAAGAGTCACTTTTATTATTTCTAAATGAAGAAAAATGTTCTTTGACGCGTATTTCATACGCATTAGAGAAAGTGGGAACCTAAAACGTCTTAGTGGTGGTGGTCGTCCAACAACAGCTCGTATGGTTCAATTTGAAGAAGAAGATTTTACACTGTTTGGAAGAAAACCGATTTACAAGTTTTCGCGCAATTGCACACATTATGAGATCCTACAAGTCCACGGTACATCGTGTCATTCATGAACAACTTCTCTACCCTTACCATTTACAACACGTACAAGCTTTAAATCGTGAAGATTATCCGCATTGATTGGGTTTTTGCTGATGGTTTTTGGGTTACGACGAACCTGATTTCGGGAGAGTAGTATTGTTTTCTGATTAGGCATGTTTCACGCGCGATGGTTTGTTTAATAGTAGAAACAATCACATTTGGCATGATGAAAATCCTCACGCTGTGGTCTCTAGAAGACACCAGTAACAATTTAGTGTTAACATGAGGGCTGGTATTGTTGGAAAGAATTTAATAGTTTACTTGATGCCTGCTCGTTTGAACGCAGACATTTATCTGAATTTTCTGCAAAATGTATTGCCTCTATTATTGAGAAATGTTCCTTTAAACATTAGAAATAATATGTGGTTTTAATATGATGGGGCACCTCCACATTTTGGTTTAAGCGTGCTCCAGCAATTTCCCCGTAGATGGATCGGAAGAGAAAGTCTCCTGGCCCGGCCCGCGCGTTCTGCTGATCTCAACTCCCTGGACTTTTTCTTTTGGGGTTATCTGAAATCTTTAGTTCTTCGTAGTGAGGAAGATCTCTTAGCAAGAATAATGAGTTGTACAGTTGTAGAAACTATTCCCGGAATACTCAATAGGGTCCGTGAGTCAATAAACCGACGGTGCAATCTTAGTATTGAAGCAAATGGTCATCATTTTCAGCAATGTTTGTTAACCATCATTTATTTGAAATAATGAATGAAATGAATGAATAAAAGAAAGTCAAACATGAGCAAAAAGTGATTTATTAAGGTTCTTCTAAACATTTTTTGTAAAATAATACCAAAATAATTTTTCCTTTTTTATGCTGAAACGGCTCATTTGCGGTTATATATTTATTAAACAAAAATGTTTATTTTGATCTCTTCAAGATTGTCGGTATGTTTTTGGGACACCCTGTATACATAGAATATATATATTAATTCAATATAACATAAATAGGATTTTCTCGGAATAACGAAACAAAATAAATAATTCAGAAATATATGTCTAATTAACAAGTTACGAAACTGTCAAACAGGAACAAACTGGTAGATTGTGAATAAATATGGGTTGTTTATCCAATAAATCATACAGCTGAATTGTTTACCAAGCCCACGGTTATAATACGCCCTTTTAATAGACAAAATTATCACAACAGGAGAGAACCGTAACGAATTATGTAAATATACCGCTTATATTCGGCAAAACTGTATCGAAATTAACAGTTTGACAACGTTTTAATTGAAGCTTCTCATTAAAATAGGAGAACGTAATGCTTAAGTCTGTTCATGGGAATTTTAAAGTGGCATGACATGATTTAGTGAAGATTGAGAAAAACATAAAAAATAGCAGATATCTAAGCTATTCAAGCAAGTTCAGAGGAGGCGTATATACAGACTATAAACAGTGAACATTGGACATGAAATCACTAGATAAATAATACATTCTTGACTAAACAAATATAAGATCTGCGCCTCGAAAAATCCTCTACCTGACTAGAGCAACAAGCTAACTGAAATTGGAATTTATTTTGGCTATAATGAATCGATAAACACACAATCGTAAAACAAGCTTGTAACACATGGTGAAACATTGATCATTAAAAAAAGACTCGGTATGTGGTAACCGGTTCAGAGGATGATTTTTTTTATGGCAGGGAAGTAATTTCGACTCAAAAATTGCCTAAAAGACAAATAATTAATCAATATTACTTTCAAATACACAGCCCAACAATGGTTTTCCCCTTTAAGATTTGAGTAGCGTTCCCGATCATTTTTAATGCGCTTACGAGAAAGATGGTCAAAAAATCCATCGCGTCAGAATATTTTTTTATTTAGGATTTTAGATTTTGCTTAAAATAACTGAGTTCGAAAATAGATAATTTTTTTTAAAACGAGTTCTAACTAATTGTACGTCATTTAGTGACTCTATTATGATAATAACGGGTATTCATTTGAAAAGTCAATCTAGTAGCATGTTTAAAAAAGGTATATAACCCCTTACCACAATTATTAGTCGTATCCTAAATACGTATTTCGACAACTAAGTTGTCATCATCAGTAGGTAAAAAACTACTAATTAAAGTCACACGGGGCACAATAAAGTAAGATAAACGCTTCCGCACAACTACTATACACTGCAACCCTGTAAAGACTAAATTTACCATGCACATCTCAAACTACGAGACAAAACACTTGTCTATTAGAAAAGGTTTTTAAAACACATGTGTTAAAATATCGAACAAAGGGACGGCAAAAATTCTTCTCTCAAGAAGGCGCCTACTAAAAACGATTTTAAAGCTACGGTGACCTACTAATAAACTAAATGAAACACCTTATGTTTCCACAAAACACTAGTATATATAACTGTATGAGCATTTCTTGTGCAATGTACAAATTAATAGTTATTATTTAAACATGTTATTTCCAGTACGCAGGTAGTGACAAAATCTATATAGGTAGGGGTGTAAAAAAATTTTCCATTGACAAATGGTTAAAAAGTCGTATATATATTAAAGGCCGAACTCTCGTTGCAAATTCTGAGAAAGACAAAATTAAGACGGGGCGTTAACATGTGAAAAACCAGACATCCGGCTTGTTGTATTATATTAAATGAGAATAGAATTCACGGTAGTCTCTGGGTATGTTAAGGAGGTAATTTTTGCATATTAAATTAGAATCACTTCACGTGAAAAGGGTCATTGAATAATTGGATATTGTAGGTATTTAATTTAAAAGTTAATTATAAATAGGTGGCATGTCCTAGTTAAGGAGTTAAGCAATATAAAATAATGTATAGAATTCACGGTAGGCTCTGGGTGAAACATGATAAATAATTTAATAAACAAAACACCCGGTACATCTGTTCCACAAAAGTGCTTCATTCAACAACCATTGTTTAGGAGGTAATTGCATTATTTCACGTGTATGGATTCCCACATGTCTATATTTCTGATGTTACATCCCCCACCCACTTATAAAAATGTGAAAAGACAGCTGAACGGTATTGGAGATTTATCGCTATTCAAGGAGGTATGTTTATTTTTCGCGATAAAAATACTTTCGTAAGCATCAAGTTCATGGGGTTTATTAATTCCTTTTATCAATTTCAAACCTGTCATCGGTACATTGTGTAGTGTGCTCAAAGCGTGATTTGCGATTTGAAATTGATAAAAGGAATTAATAAACCCGTGGATCGTGGATCCAGCTCTGCGTTTTGCATACGCCTGCTTCATAAAGAGTAGCGAGTCTATCATGGCAGTTAAGCGTGAGTTTTGTCGCCATTTTAACGTGTTCAGAAATGGAACTGTTTCCGCTTCTAACACACAATTTTACAGTGGGTTAAGGCAAATCTTACACGAGGTACTCTACTGATCTGCAATAGGCTGGCACAAGACAATACTATGTCGCTGATATGGGTGCCAGGACATGAGGGAATTAAATGCAATGAGAGACTGGCCAAGGAAAGTACTAATAGGAACTTCATAGGACCAGAACCTGTATGTGCAATCGTTGAGGATTTCGCTAAAAGGTATATCTAGTTATGACTAGAAAGAAAACATAAAAAGAAATGGAGGCTAACGGAAGGTCAAACCCATGATAAAACACTACTAAGGGAGCTGGACGCTATGTTTTCAGCCAACCTAATTCGTAGTAACAAAAAAGAAAATAATTACCGACATAATAACCGGACATTGTCCTTTAAGGAACCATCTTACTGCATGGACTCGATTAGCGAGTCCTAGTGTAAGAGATGTAAAAACAGGAAGAAACTAACCTTCATGTAATATGAAGATTTGATCCTACAAGAGTATTCAAACCTGAGGAGGATAGCGGCTTTTATCGAGGACACAAGACACATAGAGTAGAACTGAGAGATCTATTGGGGTGGTACAAAGAGTACTGTGCTCAAGTGCATGGACGTGCTAACGTCCAACTCAAAGCAGAAGAAGAAGAAACTTCTCACATTGGAAGAACTGATGGAAGCTCTCATAAATTGAGAGAGCAATGTAGGAAAAAGTGTTTGCAAACTTTGTATAACGCCTCCAGAAATACATTGATGAAACCGAACACCACATGCAAGATGTTATATTCCACATTTGATTTTGTCAAATTGCTATGTTATTACGAACTCAAATCTGTCGATAGTTTTTTTTAGGCAAAACGTATTAATTTTATAACATTCAGTCCGTTCTTTCTGCCAAACTCTGTAGTTGTATGCGCTTCTTAAGTGATTACATTGGTAGTTGTGCATATAGAAGAAGGGAAATTTTGTGTGTTTAATAAAATATCTTGTTTTGTGTGGCATATTTCTTGATATGGTTCAAAAGTGGTTCGCCAATTATATCAGCACGAACGGTTTTATAGATGGCCTATGGTACGTAAAATAGCTAGTGTCCAAATATTTCTATTGCACATGTATTCGTCATCTTGCAGGAATATGTTGGTATGAAAAAGTTGTCGACAAGATGAGTACCGCTTTTACGGTCGGACAAAACAAAATCACATTGCAATCACAAAGCAGTGTTTGAATGTGCAATACAAGTGAGTTTTTAACGTTATAAAGCTGTGAACGAAACATGGCTCCATCAATTCACCAGAAACGAAAAAAACTGCTATGTTATTACGAACTCAAATCTGTCAATAATTTTTTTTAGGCAAAAAGTATTAATTTTATGACATTTTAAAAATCGTCGGTTCTTTCTGCCAAACTCTGTAGTTTCATGCGCTTCCTAAGTGAATACTTGGTAATTGTGAATATAGAAGAAGGGAAATTTTGTGTGTTTAATAAAACATCTTGTTTTGTGTGGCATATTTCCTGGCATGGTTCAAAAAGGGTTCGCCAATTATATCAGATGGTACGTAAAATAGCTAGTGTCCAAATATTTCTATTTTTTCAGATCCTGGATTAAAGAAGGAACGACCACATTTGTTGCTTCACCATGATGATGCACCAGTTCAATCGTCTTCAATTGTAGCCGCTAAAGTGGTCGAAGTACATTTGTAATTGCTCTCTCAGTCACAATATTGGTTCGTTTTGTCCACCTATGATTTTCTTACTTTTTCGAATCTAAAAAAGTGGCTCCACAAACGGAGGTTTGCATAAAACGAAGTCATTACTGAAACAGAGGTCTTTTTAATCTCAACGGATCCTACGCATACAAAAACTGAAATATGGCTGATTTAAATATATAGAGTTGAAAAGCAATTATGTAGAAAAGTAAACCTCTTTTGCACCAATAATAGTTTTTAATTTAAAAAACATACGTACAACCATGCATTATAATAATATCTCAGTAAAAGTCATTTGATGATCGTTAGATCCGGGTCATTGAAATAGATACAACAATATTTGTTTACAGGCAAAATACTACATTTTATGCTTTTGAAAATTAGGAATACAATTTTTTATTGTATTTAATAAGTTTCCTTGATTATGATTCTTGAGTGCCTGAAAATTACTAATTATTTTGGTAAATTTATAATTATACAACAATTATATACAGTGTGTTTCTGAATTTATACAAAAGATTTCAAAGGCTGATTCTTTAGCAAAAATTAAGGGGGGTCTTTCATATAACTTTTTGTTCAACACCCTTTTCCCTCCAAGTTACAGTCCTTTAAAATTAGGTAAAAAAATTTGTTTTTATTTAATATATCCACTTTGGAAAAATTTAGAAGAATGAAATTTGGCAGATAACTGATGCTAATAAAATGGCAGTTTTTGAGTGTTTTTGTTACCCTAAAATTTAATCACAAGGGGCTGAAAAAAACAACCTCTATAATATTTTGCATTAGAACTTTTTAATGCGCCTATATTTTCCTATTTAAAAAATTAATTTATAAAGACAGACTCAATCTACAACTTTTTTATGTCTTGACTTTTTATCATAAAATTGTTAGTTTGTTCACAAAAAATAAAATACTGCTCAGTCTCTTTTCCCATAAATTCACAGAGAGGTTATTATTTATTAAGAAAAAATCAAGTAAGCTGCTGTCAAATGAAGTCATATGACAAATAGTTTTATTGTCCTGATTTTCTCTGTTATTCTTTAATCTCTGAAGAACTAAAACTAATTAAGTAAATAAAATGGCAAATTACACAAATGCCGAAATGGCAGATATGCATTTTTTATATGGTCGTGCTAATGGAAATGGATTAAGAGCTCGGAGGCTTTACGCTGAGTTATATCCAGAACGAACATTACCCCATCATAGCGTATTCGCCCGTATTCATCAACGTTTACGAGAAGTAGGAAATTTTTCAAGAACAACCGTCGATTGCGGACTTTCTCGAGAAGTACGAACTGTAGCACTAGAGGAGGCTGTTCTTAATTTAATTGAAGAATCTCCCGGAACAAGTACGAGACAAATTGCCCGAGAGTTAAATGTGAGCCATTGCACAGTATTTAGAATTTTAAAAGAACATATGATGTATCCCTACCATATCCATCGAGTCCAAGCGCTCTTACCTCGAGATTTTCTACCTCGTTTAATTTTTTGTCAATGGATAATTCAAATGATCAAACAAGCTCCGCAGTTCTTATCTCGTATTTTGTTTACTGATGAGGCAAGCTTTTCTCGGGAATCTATCAGAAATTTCCTAATAATCACATATGGGCAGATGAAAACCCACACGAAATTGCTGAATCTAAATTTCAACATCAATTTTCATTGAATGTGAGGCTTGGTGTTATTGATGATTATTTAATTGGGCCATATTTTCTCCAAATAAGATTAAATGGAGACGCATACTGCCATTTCCTTGAAGAAGAATTACCCCAACTTTTTGATGATGTTCCCGTGCAAATTAGGCAATAACTATGGTTCATGCATGATGGCGCTCCAGCCCACTTTAGTAATAACGCTCGTCGCTTCTTAGACGAAGTTTATGCAAATCGCTGGATAGGACGAGGAGGCACCCAAAATTGGCCTGCCCGATCTCCAGATTTGAATCCATTGGACTTTTGCATTTGGGGTTTTCTAAAAACACTGGTTTATTCCACTCCCGTTGAAAATATCGATGATTTAAGGGATCGTATCATCATAGCACGTGAGACTATTAGAAATACACCAGGATTATAACAAAGAATACGGAATAATTAGACGAAGAGTAGAGTCCTGCATTTTGGTCGAGGGGCGCCATTTTCAACATTTATTATGATTTCTGCAATTGAAATTTTGTCCACATTATTATTAGTTTTTTTGTAATTTTTTAATTGTTATTAGTAGTACAATTATTGTTCAATCCGTTCTAATTTACAATATTCTTCAACTAAATAAAAAAATGCCATTCTTTCAATAAAGTTTTATTTAGTTGTGAAAAATGTTTGAAGTCCTTATAAAACTGTCTAGAAATTAGAGAAAATCAGGACAATAAAACTCTTTGTTATATGACTTCATTTGACAGCAGCTTACTTGATTTTTTTTTAATAAATAATAATACCTCTGTGAATTTATGGGAAAACAGTCTGAGCAGTATTTTATTTTTTTATGAACAAACTAACAATTTTATGATAAAAAGTCAAGACATAAAAAAGTTGCAGATTGAGTATGTCTTTTGAAATCAATTCTTTAAATAGGAAAATATACGCGCATTAAAAAGTTCTGATGCAAAATATTATAGGGGTTGTTTTTTTTTCAGCACCTTGTGATTACATTTTAGGGTAACAAAAACACTCAAAAACTGCCATTTTGTTAGCATCAGTTATCTGCCAAATTTCATACTTCTAAATTTTTCCAAAGTGGATATATTAAATAAAAATAATTTTTTTACCTAATTTTAAAGGACTGTAACTTGGAGGGAAAAGGGTGTTGAACAAAAAGTTATATGAAAGACCAACTTAATTTTTGCTAAAGAATCACTCTTTGAAATCTTTCGTATCAATTCAGAAACACCTGTATATCCCATATTAAGTCGAAACCGAATTTCTTTAAATTTTTGAATACCTTTCATTCAATCAAATTTTCAAGATCAATCTTATGAAGATTGCAATACATAACGCTACATCTATATTTAAAATGAAAATATGAGAAGAAAAGATGTGTCGTCTCTGAAATATTTTTCATGTACCGGATGTTATTTAGAGACCGATTTTCCCACATAAATTCGACATAATCGGAATAAGAGAGGGCCCTTCTCCAACTGTGTTTATTCCCGAAGATGCCAAGGCGGGGGTCTAACTCGAGCCTGGTCCCGTCCCACATCCAACAAGCACCTAATATCCGAAAAGGCCAAAATGATGGAATTCCGATATAACCCAAGAATGGTTCGATATATATTACACCTCGTCAAGTATTTACCAAGGGAAAGTATGTAAAAGAAGAATGCGATAGTGCAATTTCTGTATGAAAGGGATCTATTGTTTATCTGCTCAAATATTTTATAATCAACATCGCGAAATAAATTATTTTGTGTCATGTACGATTTTATTTGTGTGTTTATCATATATGGAAGAATATTAAGTAACAGTTATAATAAGTAAAGACTGGACTAAAAGGCACAAAAAAGACAGAAATTACAAGAAAAATGAAAAAAAAAATACATGAACAACAAAAAAATTATTACACCTAACTAATAATGAAAATAAAATGTTATTTTCACCAAATATATATTTAATATTCTCGGCTGTTGTTGCAGATACTTCTTGGTGAAACATTTTAACTTCATACAGTAAATAATAAAAATAAATTAAAACACTTGGCTTGTTTCACTATGAGATTTATTTAAATACTCTAACAATTGTTTCGGCTGTTATGCCATTCTCAAAGAGATCTATAAATCTAACTTAAAGACTATCGCACTTGTTCTTATATGTTGTCTGTTCTTGTGTGTAGTGGGGGTGGTATTATATTGTGTATTACGGTGTCTATAAAGGGTGTATTGGCATATTCTATCTGTGTGTTGGTGATTAATAGATTTTGTTTTTTCGCTATTTTAATTTCTAATATTTCTAGGAGGTCCAATCTCTTGCTTTTTGTGATATTGTGTATTAATTCGCAGTTATCTATATCGGGGAAGTGGTTGAGTTCTATACAGTGTTCGGCAAAGCCTGTGTTTTTCTCACTATATAAAATTGACTTTTTGTGTTCTTTAACTCTGTTTTTAATGGCTCGTCCACTTTGGCCGATATAGATAGCTTCACAGTCTTTACATTTTAATTTATAAACACCTGATTGGTCCATTTTATCTCTTTTATCTTTGTTGTTGCTAATCATTGTTCCTAAATTTGTTTTATTTACCCAGCTTATTTTGATATCTAATCCTTTTACTATTCTGTTTATTTTATTAGTGAGTTGTGGTATGTATGTAATTTTGTGCCATCTTTGTATATTTTCTGTTATTTTCGGGTATAGGTATTTGTTCTTATTATTTTGTATTTCTTTACGTTTTAACAGTTTATCTACGATTTTAGGGTCATATCCATTATTTCTTGCGATTAATTTAATTGTGTTTATTTCTGTATTAAAATCTGTCTTGCTTAATGGTGTGTTTGTGGCTCTATGTATATAACTATTGAATGTTGACATTTTTATTTTCATCGATTGTTTCGCGTTTGCATTTAATATGTTGTCTGTAAAAGTGGGTTTTCTGTAGATTTCGAATGTAAGCTTATTATTATGTCTGTTTATTGTAATGTCTAGAAAGTTTATTTTCTTGTCTTTTTCTGTTTCTTTTGTAAATTGTATCTTGTGGTTTATAGAATTTATTACTTTTAGGAACTCCGTTAATTGCCTATCTGTACCCTTCCATATGCAAATTACGTCGTCTACATATCTGGCCCAGAAATGGACTTGTTGAATTAATACCGTGTTTTTCTTGAATAGTTCTTCTTCGAATTTATTCATGTATATTTCTGCTAATAGCGGGCTTAACGGATTTCCCATCGGTAATCCTTCTATTTGTGTGTATGTTTCATTGTTGAATTTGAAGTAATTCTGATTTAGACATAAATTTAAAGTTTCTTTAATTTCTCGTTTATCTGTGTCATTAAGGTTATTGTTATTAATGTGTGAATATATATTTCAAATTTATATAAAGAAAACTACTGATCCCGTAAACCATTGATCTAATAACATTTTATTTTCATCGAAAATACATTTTCAAACCAAACTTTTATAAAAAAAAAACTACTAATCCCGGAAACAACTGATTATTCAAGTTCGGATTTTTATGCCCAAGAAATGCTTTAAATATGCGCATAAATATGTCACATTCTTCCCAAAAATATGTCAAATATTTGCTTCATTTTTACCATTAATGCATTGTTATGCACTTTATTTTTATGTATTTCGCTTACTGGAAATCAATAAAAGAATAGTATAACAACAAAAGGTGTCTAAATTACATTTATACATAAAAATTATTATTATTACATAATATATGGTAAGAATATTGCATAATAATATGGTAAAAGATTACAATTAATAACTATATATGTACATATAATTCTATGGATGTTACTTAATAACATAATAAGTTATTATGTTATTAAGTAACATCCATAGAATTATATGCATACTTATTAATAATAACTATTCACTTTCGCAATGAAATCTACTTAACATATTATTGTACAAATTAATAATTAAAATTTTGTCTTCTATCGCTTAAAATATTTTTGTATATTGAAAATATTCTTTCGACTTCAACTGAAGTGATAGGTGTATATTTTAATGACACCAAATGTTGAGCGTCTAAAATATTCGATATTTCTGTTAACTTTTGAAAACCATCATTCTTTGTTATAACACTATAAAATTGGCTTTAATATACGTCGACTGATCTAGAAGTTCGCGTTTTTGAATAAACTATTGGATTTTATAAATAATTCAGCTCTGAAAATCTGAAAATTCTAATACAATGGTTTCTACATGATTATAGTTATTCCCGTGGAACATGGCTTGCCTCTAACCACGTTGCCCATCGGGTAATTACCAGTTCAGGAGGTAAAGGAATTTAACTTTATGCAAAAATATAAACTAAAGCTTAATTTTATGCAAAATATGTCATTTCTTTATACCGTTAATCGCATTATTTCAATGTAGAATAGATATGTCCACAATAATGGGGCGATTCCTAATAATATAAAATATGTTTTTTACATAAAATACTGTTCTAAATGTTCCATTGTAAAGTTGTGTCTTCTATCATCTAAGACTTAACTTTCCTTTTCTGCATCTCTGGGGAGGGATATGTTCGGACACGTTCACAAAAAATATCAATAGTGAACCTGTATTTGTGTTCTTCACATCAGATTTTTAATAATATATTATATTATTAAAAATACCTTTGTATTATACAAAACTGGTGGTGTTTTACCCACTCATGTATGTTTCAATTATTCTGATATATTACACATGCGGTTAGTCCGTAGTATGAGTGAAGACACAGACAAAATGCAGTTTCTAGAGACACGGCTGCGCCATCTTTAGAAGGGCGTCGTTGGTTCGCGTTGGTTATGTGGATAGGGCGAGGTACTTCAGCTGTCTGACAACAGGCAGCGCTGAATTTACTTCTACCCTCGGTCTGGATAATTTCTATGATATGGCGATGTGGTTCTTTTATGTGAATGTGTCTGAAGATATCCTTTCTCCAGCAGGGGCGTACCGATGAGCCTGTAGAATGGCGAAATACGTGTCTCCGTCTCTGGGGAGGGAGGGATATGTTCGGACACATTCACAAAAAATATCAATAGAGAACCTGTATTTGTGTTCTTCACACCAGATTTTTAATAATATTTTATATTATTAAAAATACCTTTGAACATAAATATGTTTTTATTGTGTGTATACTTTACTATTTAACAAAACGGCGGTAATTTATAAATGTAACTTACTTTTGAATAACCCTATACTTCTGCTCAAGTATAATCTGTGTTACCACCAACCCTCCCTATCACTACTCTCCAGATCTTCCACCTTGTGACTTCTTACTGTTTCCGAAATCGAAAAAGAAGCTCAATGGGTGCCGCTTTGAGACAATTGAGGAGATCTGCTGAACACGTTAACACGCGAAGACTTCCAGCACTGCGTCTAGTCTTGGACCAGTCGCTAGGATTGGAGTATTCATGCGAAAGCGGGGTACTTTGAGAGGGGTGGTAGTGAATAAGTTGTAAGAACAATTATATTTTTATTAAGATTTCGAGAATTTCTGGTTAGCGCTTTGTATTTAATTGAAAAGCCACTCTGACATAAAATCACCCTCGCATATACTGGAAAACTCAAATTCATAAATTTTAGTTTTATTTAATACAAATTTTCCGTATTCTTTCAATACCGTTTTAGTAAAATGTTCAAAAAGCAATATAAATCACAGTTGTTTACTCTATAAGAAATCATTTAGAAAAAATGTAAGTTTCTGTATTATAAGACGATTTATTTCATTCGAAGTGTAATGTTCTATCCGAAGTTTTATGTTTTAAAGAATTCGAATCTGCCTGTAGTAAATTATGAACTGAGGTCTAGTAGAAAAAATGAAATATTATACAGCTATTAAATATATGCTTTTCTCGGCTTAAGTTTTTAAGCACACAAAATTTTGGGAGTGTGAAGCAGTGAGTTATGTATTCTCGAGTACAATAAAAAAGTTTAACGCACGCTTGAAATATAGCTCGCATCAAATATTGTCGTCCTATTTTATTTACAAGCTGTTTACAATGTTGTGTGGAATTGGTAGAGTTTTTAAATCGTGTGGTTCCTCTTGCTTTCCGCATATACGCTAAAAACTAGCCCACCCGTTTCCAACGGTCACCCTTTGTATTTCCCCCTTTTTCATCCGTGATTAACCGATAAATTTGACGATGGGAAATTCCACGAAAACATAATTTGACTGGATATTAGGGCCTTTATTAGACCTCATTAATTTAAATCGCGATGATTTACCATGATTCATGCAATTATATCAAGAATTAATGTCAAATGAACAAATATGTATGCTCATACGCACTTGGTATGGATTATTGGATACTTCATTTTTGCGCCCGCCGGAATTGGACTATAATGCTTAATTTGTGGAACTAATAAATAATCACGTATCGTCATTAATTATGGATTTTTTAAGATCAAATTAGAATTTGCTTTATTATTCTCTAATAATTAATAATAAACTTACTGTTGAGACGGAAGGGGTATTGATCTTCGATTTGGGCTGGTTTCTTACCTGAAAACAAAAAACAATTATATAATTTCTAACATTTATAAATAATAATAAATAATAAATAGATTATAAAAGCAAAACCGTTTGCATACAAATAATAAGGACAAACTTATTAAATAAGTACATCATTAATTGATGTTATAGACACTTCTTGGTGGAACATTTTAGTAACTGACTTGAATTAAATATTGAGAATAAAACGCTTGGCTATATTTCACTAATTTTATTACAGTAATTCTAACATTTGTTTCGGCTGTTATGCCATTATCAAGAGATATCACTAAATCTAACTTAATGGATGTGTATGAGTCGTTGAATTTTGATTTGTGGTCGAAGTTGCCTCCATTTCCACTCCGTTGTTTCGTATCTCCCAGGGTTGTGACGTGTTTGAGTCTGATTTAATCGTGCGTTGTTGTGTTTTTGTGCGGTCCTGTGTGTGTTGTGTGTGTAAAGTCTATGTGTCAGTCGCTTTTTTGCGTTTAAGTCATATGTGTTCGTTTATTGGTCATCATCGCATTTTTTTTTTGCGTCTCAGTTGTGTGTGTTTAATGTTTTTTATTGTAAAGTGTTATTATTGTCTGTGTTTGTGTTACGAAGTATTGTATCTGTTCGTTTGTTGCGTTTGTCGAGTGTAATGTTATTAGCATAGTGCCTAAGGCAAGAGCTAATTCGTCAACTGTGTTAAGTGTGGTGTTTTTTTGTCTTTGAGTCCAGGGATTAGTTGTTGGGGGTGGTGCTGGTATGTATTTAGGTTTGGGTGTGGTTTTGTTCGCTGGGTTGTTTGGATTGTTAGGACAGTTGATGAATGTGGATAGGTGAGGACCACCGCAGTTTGCACACTTTGGTGGGGTTGTTTTAGTCTTTGTACACAAGTGTGTCGAGTGTTCGTCGCCGCATTTCATGCATTTGTAATTTATGTTGCAGTTTTTTTGGTGATGTCCGAAAGTCTGGCATTTGTGACATTGTATTATGTCTGTCCGTTTGTTTAATGGTTCGATTTTAATTGATAGTGCGCAGCAGTCGCGTATGTTGTAGATTGAATTGTATTGTCTCGTCAGTTCGATTAATACAAGTGGTGCTGGTATTCCGTGTTTGCCGTTCATGCGTTTTATTTTTATTGTCGGGTAGCCTTGGTCAGTCAAGTCGTCGGTGATGTCAGTGATAAAGGTAGGAATGCCACGCATACCTTTAGTGTCTTTTCGCTTCTTAGTTGAAATGTATAGTATTGTATATGTTCTTTGGCGAGTATTTGTTTAAGTGTACGGTAGTCATTGTCAGTTTTCGGTTCAATGTGTATGCCTGGTTTCACCAGTTTGTTTTCTACAGTGTTAATGTTGTTTGATTTAAGTATGTGTCGTATGTGTGTCCATTTGTCTTTTTCGGTTACTATTATTGGTGCAATTTTGTGTGGTTTTCGTGTTTCAGTTTTTGTGTTATGTGTGATGTTGGTTTTGTCACATACCCTGGGTGTACTGCTTGATGTTGACGGTTGTGGAGTGAATTCGGAGGTTTCTTCTTCCATTTTTTCCTCGGTTTTGGTATCGAGGGCGTCGTATGAATTTTTTATTTCTATTGGTGTAACTGCGTGTTCTGTTTTCTGTTTCTTCGCTGTTTTTTTCGGGTTTGTGAATGCGTCGGTGATTATATTTTCATTTTCCTGTTCCGGTTGGCTTTTTGTCGGTTCTATTGGGCTTGTTTCTTCTGTGTGAAATTCAATTTTTGCTGTCGGATTGTCGCGATCTACCATAAATATTTGGGGTTGATTACGCAAGAGACGTTGGATGTCTTCTTCCTCAGTGGTATTTTGAATTATTGTTTCAGCGTCTCTTAGCTGCTGATCGGTACATCTTCTTCTGAAGTTGGACCTCAGCGCCAAGTTAGTAATGTAAATAGTATTTTTATCTGCTCCTTCTCCGGCCATTTCTTCCGGGTTCGTTTGACAAATGTCGTCGTAGGTTCTCTCAACTGCGATGCTGCTGTAACAGAGATCGCAGTGAGAATGCCAACTTAATGGATGTAAGTGTGAGACTTATATACCAAATACTCTCGTCGATGGGAGGGTGGTTCATTGATTTTTACAATAGTGTCCATGAAGGGGATTTTCGAGAAATCTACCCGTGTATTAGTAACTAACAAATTACAATAGCCTGCGATGGTTCCGTTTTGTAACTTTTGATGATTAATTCCTATGTATGGTGCGCTGAACCTGAAAATGACCTTAGTTCTGTTCCAACACGCCAGATTTTTTTTGCAAATCGCAATTTGCCGAATGTAGTATATGTCGAAAAATATCACAAATACGAGACTTAATGACAGAATGAAATAGGTTTGTTTCGTATAAAAGTTATTATTTTGCAGCTTATAATAGACAATAATATAATAGAAAATAAAAAAAACTCGCGATTTTAGTCGTTGTGTCGACGTCTCATTGGACCAGCCATGCTCTGTTTCATGCTTTTCCGTGCATGTGCTTTTCTGAGTTCATCTCGGTGCAACATCCAGCAATAGCCCGTCATAATTGCAGTATTCCATTTTCCTTGGTAACGATTCTCCATTTCTTTGATGTCCTGATGGAATCTCTCACCCATCTCTTCACTAACAGAACCTAGATCATCAGAAACGTGAATGTAGGAAATGAACTTCAACCTCATGCAACAGCCTAGGTTTTGGTACTTCCGCAGCACAGTCTCAACGATAGGCTCGAAATTAAGATCCTTGTTGTTGCCCAGAAACTTGGTCACTAAGTGTTGCTTGGAGGTTGGAGGTTGCTTTTTCAGAAACCTCCATTTCTTTTTCAAAATTTCTATCTTTGCACAGTTTTCTAATGTTCGGACCCGTAAACACTTGCTGTTGATAAGGCTGGAAATTTGTTACAAATCTACTGAAAACATTTACCATCCTTTGGTAAGACTTTCACAAATTGCTTCAGGAAGCCTAATTTAATATGTAGAGGTGAAAGGAGAACTTTCGTTGACTAGATGAGCACTTTTACGAGCACAGTCTGTAATCCAGGTTCCAATGAAAGTCGTCGTGGCCAATCTTTCTGCTTCCAATGATTTTCCCTGTCTCTGCTATTTCATTCACATAAAAAACAAGGAAACCTTGTGTACCCGCCTTGCTGTCCAAGGATAATCGATATTACTTTGAGATCACTGCACATGATCCACTTATGATCGTCGTACTTAATTTTCTGGAGAACAAATTGTAAATTGGCGTAACGTTCTTTTAAGTGTATAGAATGCCCTATGGGTATTGACGCATACCTGTTTCCGTTGTGAAGCACAACAACTTTAAAGCTTCGTTTCGACAAATCGATGAATAGTCTCCAAAAAGTGCTTCCGTACTATATTGAATGTCTTAAACAGTCCACACACATAATTGCAGAATACTTATTCTCTATCTTCCGAAAGGTATGGAATAAAATCTTTTTCTCTGTATCTCAACCAGGAAAACGAAGTGCCAGCTGCAAGCAATTTCTTTTCTTTAAGCTTGAACCAAGCAATTCTGAAGCCTCTTTCGTCAGATGTAAGTTGCGAATCAAATCGTTAAATTCAGATTGTGTAAATGGTTGTAGTGCCAGTTTTGTAGTCCTCTCCGTTATCTTCACTTTCTGAACCACTTACTTCAGGTAAAAGTTTTGGTAAAGCTGCAAGCAATTTCTTTTCTTTAAGCTTGAACCAAGCAATTCTGAAGCCTCTTTCGTCAGATGTAAGTTGCGAATCAAATCGTTAAATTCAGATTGTGTAAATGGTTGTAGTGCCAGTTTTGTAGTCCTCTCCGTTATCTTCACTTTCTGAACCACTTACTTCAGGTAAAAGTTTTGGTAGCATAGGCACTGGTACGTCTGGACCATGAAGGACAGGACGTAAAGCCGATGGCAGATTTTGATAGACAATATTATTTTTTTCTTTACATTGAAACCGTGAACACCGATTGCAAAAAATTAACAATCATCACATTGGTTATGTGGTATGTGTAACATGTAACAATGTAACAAAAGGAATCTGATGATTTTTGACAGCTTCTTGACGCCATTTCGGCCACTGTATGTTTGCTTATATTATTAATATATATATATATATATATATATATATATATATATATATATATATATAGCGTATATTCGCCGACACAAACACATATGATCGAGGAGGATACGCACGAACGGTGGCACCAGCACTGACAGTTTAGCTGACCAAAAAACTGTCCAACTCATTTTGACGTTTGAGAACATTTTAACAAAATTAACACGTTGTGAATCAGTTTTTAAGTTTTGAAGGTTATTGAGATACAAAATGTCAATATAGGTATATTATCTGCCATATGGATCTAACAGGTGTTCAGAAACATTCGAAGTCAAGTGGGCTCTGAACAAAAAATCGTATATCTTTACTTAAGTATCTGATTTGTAATAATTATTAAATGTCAACTGTTGTCTGTCAAAAATCAATCTATCTCAGACATGACTTCATATTTTCAAGGACTACTTTGACTTCGAATGTTTCTGAACACCCGTTATTTAAATATTTTATTTCTAACCTATAACAATTAATGTTATTTTTGAGAGATAGAGAAGCCATTTTAGAATGCAAAAAAAAAATGTGTTGGACAGTATTTTTGTCCGCCAGTTTACATTACGTTTACTTAATGACGATAGTGCTACCATCTGCCGGTTTATGATATCAAAGATTCGTTTTCATCATAAACCGACAGATGGCAGCATTTCCTATGTAATTAAATCTGTCAGTACGTCTTATATTTGTGATTTTTTTTTCGACATATAGCACATTTTGACAAATTGCGATTAGCAAAAAATTCTGACATGATGGAAAAAACTGAAGATATTTTTGGATTCAGTGCACAAACATACGTAGGAATCCATCATCAAAAGTTGAAAAACATAAAAATGCAGGCCTGTGATATATTTCTCTGCTTTTTTAATTTCTGAATTTCTAACAGATCTAATCTTTTGCTTTTTACTACATTATGTATTAAGTTACAACTAGTAATATCTGGCACGTTGTTATGTTCTATACAATGTTTAGGATATTTACTAGTAGGTGGCTATATAATAAGCTGGCTATATCGATCACCAGATCTCACATCTTGTCATTTTTTTCTGTGGGCTACTATAAAAACATAGTTTATATGACACACCCACATTTCTCCATTTGCACGAGAATATGACTGAAAATGTAAGGCAATCCATACAGAGGAGGCTCAGAATTCGCATAGAGCAGAATGGAAACATATTCGAGCATCATATCAATTAAGATTAATTTATTATTAAGAAATCAAAAAGTGTACATCATAGTAATAATTTTGTATTACGTATTATGTATGTAGCTATATTAGATGTACTGAATATTGAATAGTATTAAAGATATTTTCCATAAATGTGGAATATTGTTGAAAATACTGTAAATAAGTATTTCGTTTTTGGTGCCACTTTGAAGGTAATTTCACAGGGCATTTGCTGACAATATCGAAAAATATAGGTTCCATTTAAAAAAATTGAAGTAGAAGCGTTTGAATTTCGATAGTTGTGGCACGACCTATTTAACACCCAGTATATATTATAATTATACATTATGATATACATTATACGTTATACCATCTCGAAACATATAAAGTGTTAGACCCCAAATTGATATCCAAAGAATAAGAACTGTAAAATTTTTGACAAAAATTCCAATATAACCAAAACTAGTTGTGGAAAGTGTACATAGTCATATATCACCGCAAAGGTAATTCAGGTGGCTATCGAAGTAACTTCTATAAATATAGCAACCCATTTAAACTGAAAAATCTGAAGGTGGATGCGAGAATTTGTAACACCCTGTACATTCGTAAATTATTTTACAATATCCGCTGTGATATACTATATACGTACAGAAAATCTCACTTTCCCGTCTTTGTTAGTTTCCACGCTAAACTCAATACAATACATAGAGGGAGACCTCCTCCCATGTTATTTAAATGTATATTTTTTCAACTCCGCCGTACACCAATAACGATAAAATTGTCGCTGGATAAAAATGAACTCTTTCAATATAAGGTTGTGAACAATATAATATCGAAATTATTATATGCTTGAAAAAAAATTAATTTCTCACATTTTGAATAGTTTGAGGTGATATTAAACTAATCCCATGCTGAATTCTTTACCTGAGATCCTCTGAATTATTTGGTCGATTTTTGTACACTTTACTTTTTAACCATAGAATTTCGACCCATAGAAGCAACTCAAATGGCCTTAGATCAGGTGACCTAGTCGACCATGCAATCAGACCTCTTCTTCCTATCCATCTACTATATACGTACAGAAAATCTCACTTTGCTATCTTTGTTAGTTTTCACGCCAAACTCCGCCGACACACTACTGGCGCAACCGGTATATACAGCTTCAAAATCTTTACATTAAATGGTACAAATGCCTGAGTTATCTATTTAATAAGTAATAATTTAACTATTTTATTTTTGTTGTTGTTTAACATTGAACCTAATTTTATTTTATTAACCCATTATTATTTTAATGTCAAATTTTCTTAATATTTCATTTAAGTTATCTGAGATGGGGATAATATTGGTAATTAATATTGGTACGCTAATGCCAAATATGAAACCTATTTGTCCCTATCACGTCAAGTTTTCTTTCTACGGCACTTCTGATTTACCGATTTAAAAATTCTTGAAAATGGTTAAGTAAATACAGCAAATTCTTAATTGTTCAAAGAATTGAAAGATCTTTCAAATAAACTTATCTCATTAGCACAATGTACACTTGTACCTGATAACATTTTTGTACTTAATGAACTAATAAGTACTAAACAATGATAGAGAAATGTAAGGCTATTAAGCTAATCCTGTTCATTAAGTGAAAATTTAAGGTTTAATGAGATTTTATTAGAAGGTAGAGTAAAATTACTTTCGGATGAGACTGGCGCAGAAACACATTTTAGTAATTAGAAAGAGAGCCACCTCATAAATGAGAGAAACACGTAGTAGTATAAATCCGTGTACTATAGGAGCCACAAACGTTTATCGATTATTTGTCAGTCGATACCAGGCATTTGATCTGTGTGTTTCGTAGTGGTCTTGTACGTTCATTGCTCCCGCTGCCGACTGATGCGACTGATCAATGTTTTTAAGGTGTTCAGTATTTTTGTAATGTCATCGCTCGCGCATCTTCAGTCTCTTCCGAAAGTAATTTTACTCTATTGATCACGTACGACTATTTAAAAGTAAACAAGAGTGATAATAAAACGTTGGTTACATATTAGTTGTTAGTGAAGAAACTACACAATGTCTACTACTCGAAGATGTGTAAATAGATCCGATTCGTTCTACCACATTGTTGCAGCTTCGCCGTTCCCAGTAACGATTACTGCTTAAGAAAATGTATTTGGCTTATTTTGACGTAAAACTTCCTGATCAGGACAGTCATAACATACAGGCTCCACATAATGTGTGGAAAATTTGCGGCAGTGTCGCAAGGGAAAACGCCAGAAATTAACTTTTGGCGTTCCAATGATATGGCGTGAACCGCAAAACCACGTAGATAATTGCTATTTTTGTTTACCTCCGGATATAATAAGAAGAATAAGAATAAAATTGTATATAATAATATCGACTCCGCGATTCGACCAGTGCCTTATTCCGCTGAAATACCCGTGCCAGTTTATGAAAAGCTTCTCTCACTTGAGTACTCATATACTAAAGATATGACAGATGCTATTGAGGAGCAAGATTCAGACGTAAATTGTGACTATGGGGATCTAATTTATAATGATGGACCACAAAGTTTTACTCAAGCAGAATTTAATGATTTAGTAAGGGATTTGGGCCTATCAATGGAATCACAGGAACTGCTAGCTTCTAGATTAAATGAAAAGAACTTACTTGAGCAAAGTACGAAGATAACTTTTTATCGCAGCAGGGAAAGTGATCTGGTGCAATATTTTAAAGAAGAGTGCGAATTTGTTTATTGTAACAATGTGCTAGGTTTGCTAACTAAAATGGGCGTTGTACAATATTGCGTTTGTTTAACGATAGTTCTAACAGAAGGCTCAAGTGTGTCCTACTACTCAACGGGAATGTTTTCGGTTCAATTCCTATTGGATATTCCATTCAATTAAAGGAAACATATGATGTCATTGAGAAGGTTATAAAGTTACTAAAATATACAGACAATAATAGGGTCTTCTGTGTGGATCTAAAAATGGTAAACTTTTTACTTGGCTTTAAAGGAGGATCTATAAAATTTCCGTGCTTTTTGTACCTCTGGGATAGTCTAACTAGAAATAAACACTGGATTCAGAAACATTGACCTCTCAGCACATCCCTAGATGTTGGAGAAAATAATTTTAAAAGTCAACCTTTAATCGTCAGAGAAAAAGCAATTTTTCGACCTCTTCGCATCAAATTGGTCTTATGAAACAATATGTTAAAGCTCTAGATTTGCAAGGTAACTGTTTCCAGTACATATGCGAAAACTTTCCACGGCTAAGTTACGAAAAAATTAAAAGTGGGGTATTTGATGGACCTCAAATTAGAACTTTAACGAGAGATCTAAATTTAATCAACTCTGTGAACGAAGCCGAGAGCAGGTGCTGTAAGCGATGAATAAAGTGAGAGATTCCATCAAGATTTAACAATTATGCAAACTCGGTACCAAGAAAGATGGGATCCTCATATGATGGCTGACTACTGTTGGAGCGTTCAAAGGGACTGCCAAACCAAATTACACAGCAGAAAGTGCTGCAAACGAAAATTTGTAAAACTTAAATACTTGCACTGCGCTCCCAATTAATATTGTATTGAAATAAATAAATGAATTATTAAATTTTATACTTTTCTTTATATCGTAACAGGTCTTATGTTAGTAACTGCTTAGCCGCATTTGTGATTCTTCAAAGAGCATAGTATAGTCAGTATACGGTTTAATTTTGATGTGATTCGCAAAAGCTAATATCATTTTCGGATTCAACACATAATAAAAAACAAGTCTCACTTAGGAGTCAGTAAAAATCGTGTTGACCAGTGTTATCAACGAATTTTGGATTATGTACATTATTTCCTGCTATTACTTTAAGAATGTTTAAAATTGCTCATAAATACTTCACCTCTACAGAGACTGTTATATCTGTTCATTAGAGGCTTAGTGCTTCTTAGTGCCTATAGTTTCCCCCACCAAATCAAGAGACCATGGTCATTTTGTGGTTGTTTCTAGCATGTAAGTACTTTGCATTTTGTTAAAATATTTGCTTCTAAAATAAACGATATCGGTAGTATTGTCGTCATTACGATGGTTATCTTATATATACAGTATAATTTTCAAAAACAAATAATATTCATAACATTTATTTTTATTATATATTCGAATTGCCTTTCCTAAAGCTATAAAATATTAGAAGGTTTCTCTAAATTAATATCAAACGCGTCTAAATTAGCTAAAAGTGAAGAAAGGGTTCAGTTTATGATACAGTGTCGAACTAAAGGAACATAACCCTTTCCATATGAATCGCAAACAAAGTTAAGATCATTAAATTTCCGCCGAAGTAATTAACATTTGACAAATTGAGCGATAGAGCGATACATTCTCTTGACTTGACAGGAGTTTTCACTCATCAATCGCGGAAACTTTGGTTAATTAACTCTGAGACATCAGATTTCAGACGACATAATTAATATACCGAGAATATAACTTCGACGAGTTTCTGTGCACTGGAAGTACAGTCTTTATGACTTAAACACGATTAATCAAAGGTAGGCCAAGGTAAATAATAAAAGTCAAAATTATGAGATGAATAACGATGTACAAAATTGTTAGTTAAATTTTATTTTGTTCACAAACAAAAGACCAATAGACTCAATATTGCTCCAATTAATTAATTTTATAATAAAATGTAAATAGTAGGTTGGAGTGTATAACATGTTAGATTTAATGAGCAAAATTTAGAACTAATTCGTTTTTAAAAAACAATCGTTTATTAAACAAAGTAATTTTCATCCGCCAACGTTTAACAAGGATGACGTTTCGTTCACAGTCGCAAAGAACGTCTTCAGCGCTGTTACTACTGTTACTACCCTGAAACTGGAAGTCTCTTAGTTTGCGATGGGGTTATATCGGAGTTGTTGCGGATCACTGATACGTCATGGCTATGGTTGAGTTTTTAAGATAGAAGGATTTGCCAAATGTTGTGTACACGATATCCATCAGCACTGTTGATATTATTACATATCTTTTACATAAATCTATATATATATATATACACAAATTGATAGTACCGTGACTTTTCGATAGAGGGCGCCACGATCATGAAGCTTAATACGTTTTTCTTTTTATGTTTAATAACCCTAACAAAGCAACATTCAAATTAATATTATTACGAAAGATAGAAAGCTTAGGTAGAGATAAGTGCGAGCATCTTAGCAGACTTGTAATAGTCAATAAGATAGATATTATGGCACTACAGGAGACACACTTCGAAAATAAAGAACATATTGAAAGGCTACTACTAAAAATTTTCTTTTTTTGTCACAAATGCCGCACAATATAAAGGAAACTACAAAAGTTTTACAATAAGGCTTTCTTTTTAAGTTCGACTATGGACCTTCCCATTCTTCGTAACTAGTCTGCACACTAATTCTCCAACGTTTCATCTAAAAGATCCCGTCATCCCACATCCTAAGAAGATCGCCATCGCTGACGAATTTCCTCAATTTCAGTCTGTTCTTCTCATATAGAACAAAACAAAATCACATAGAGCGAGATCTGGGCTAAAAGGTGGATGTTAATGCACATTCAACCTGCTCCTTACTAAATACTCGGAACATATGTTGTAGCAATGGTTTGGAATGACATCGTGGTGAAAAAACGATCTTGAGCGAGGAGGACTGATGCTGTTGGGTGCACCATTTTGAGGTGACTGTTCTTCAGCATTACGTACTATTACCTTTTGTAGTGCCCTTTGAATAGCGCACTGTTTCTGTATGAAAAGAAGAATAGATATTTCACAACCATATAATCAATACAACATCCAATTTTAATTTTAAAGCAAATCCAAATGTTTATTAAACGATTGAATCTTGCACCACCTATATTAAGCTCTACTATATCTAATTTATTTTATTATGTTGGCGTTCTAAATTGTTCTTATTTTATGCTAATGCTTATTGCAGAATACACCTATTTTATATAGGCAATAGAAAGTTGAATGGGAGGTTTACAAGTTATGAAGGCAAACTAATTATTGAAGAGTTGTTTACATCTAATTGGTCTTTTAATACTCGCCCCAATTTTTTTTATATCTAACGTATGGTCCTAAAGTTTTCGGAAAAATTTTAGATAATTTTCTCAAAACTGTTTTTCTTTATAAACTATATATTACAACAATTAACAATAAAGACAACAATAAATTCTTAATCTTCAAATTATTAATAGTGGGCCATTATCTTCGATGGTCCCCAGTTTCCTTCTGATTTGTCCCATCACCCCTAAATAACAGCAGGATCAATTTCTCGAATTTTTTGAAAACTCGACGTCGTAATTGGTCTTCATTTGCAGCTTCCCATCAATTTTCATACACTTTTCTACTAGTGGCCGAGCCTAAGGTACATTGGGAGGATTGTCTAATTTAGGAACAAAGTTTATGTTGTTTGGGTTATACCAGTCTCTACTAACTCTAACATAATGGCATGAAGCTAGATCAGGCCAAAACATGATATCGTAATTGCCATGATGTGTATTTAAAAACTGAAGCAGTTTAGCAAGGCATTTTTTAATGTAAAGTTGTGCAGTTAGGGCTTCTTCTCGAACACGACCATTGTACGGCTGCGAGATAAATCCAGCCTCAGAAACGTCAAACCACAGTAAAATTTTGTCCTCAAATTTGGATTTACCTTTCAATTTGACATTATCTGGTGTGTCTTCTATGTCTTCGGCATAAAAACCGTCGTTTCCCTTAATCTCTGAATGGGACAAGGTGAAATATTTTTCATCATTCATTACAATCAGTTTATTGACAAAATGGATGCGTCTTAACGCACGGCAACACCTGGGTATTTTTTCTAATTGGGCCGCGGTATATTTTGGTGCTTTACTTCGTTTTCGAAACACCACGTTATTTCGGAAAATTATTCGAAAAGCAGTAGTCTTTGAAACCCTTAATTTTTGACCTATTTTTCGCCGTGAAACTCCAACTCTGTCCTTAACTTAAGCATTTTTTGTTCCCTCGGAGACTTTTAGGCAAATTAACGTAGGGTATTCCCTCTTCACATTCCTTTATGGTTTGATAAATTGTTGATAAAGAAATATCTTGTTCACAATAAGTGGCAACAATATCAAGCTTGGGCATTCAGCCAAATAGATTGTAAATTCCCTTATGAATATCTAGCTTATAAGACAATTTGATGAACTAGATCACAAAAACAAAGCTGTTATAATTAAAACAAGTTAATTGTGACATATCCGGCGACAACCAAACAGCATTTAGCACTACAAATCATCTAAAATTTTTTCGAAAACTTTGGGACCATCCGTTATTAGTTTCTGAACTTTACTTTTATCCTTATTCTCTGTTTTAAATTTTCAACTTTGCATTTAAATTATGTTTATATTCTAGGAAATATTTGGCGAAAATTGATCCCTTTAGTAGCTTCCTTCATGTTCTTCCGATTTGACCCACGTATAATTTATCACAATTTTCACAGGCCCTCCAAATTCGAAACTAATATCAGTTCTATCTTTATAATTTTAATAAATATTTCGTATCCTTTAAATTTTAGATATATACATTTTAATACATTCTCTAATTTAAAAAAAAATATCACGACATGTATTTTCTTTTGACAAAGTGCTCATTAATAAACGAGATAATAGTTTCGGACAACTTGAGTGCATAATTTTAGTAAACTTTCCAACATCGAACAATATACCGTACAAAAGACGATCATAAGAAACTTAAAGTAAGTTCTTTGCTTCAAGTTTGTGCCGCATATAATAAGTGCACATTCTTGAAAGCTATGTTTATTTTTATTAATGTACATAAGAGACTCTCATAAGCGAAATTAGTTCTGTAAAGTTTTGCGAGAACGTTTCACCTAAATGTTACTGGAGGGCACAGACATTGATCTGCGCTTGTTCCAAACTTGCGGAAATGATAACTTATTAGACACGCTATGTGTAAGTTTGCTAAGTACTGTTAGGTATTGAATAGAAGTTTATAGAATTTCTAGGAGGAAAATAAAGGATAACTTAATATTAGAGAGGACGTATTGATAAAAATATAAAATTAAAAATAAAACACATCAATAATATCATGCGTACAATGCATATTTATGAACTTTTGGATATGTGCGTGGCATCGAAATATAATTCGCATTCAATTTACCCGGTATGGTCTACTCTTGAGAACATAAGTAACAACTAGCTCAAAAATAAATTCTTGAAGCGCTACAAAAAATTTAAACATCCCGAGAACCTCACTAGCTTCCGTGCCTTACGCCGAACCATTAAAGCTGCCACAGGGTCTTTACGAGGAAATATAAAAAAATAACGAGTCTGGTGTATGGGTGCCAGGACATGTGGGAATTATAGGCAATGTGATAGGCGACGAACTCTCCAAAGAAGGTACTAATAGGAACTTCATAGGACCAGAACCTGTATGTGGAATCGGTAAGGATTCCGCTAAATGGAGGTTAATGGAAGGCCAATTCCATACCAAAACACTACTAAGGGAGCAGGACAGAAGGTTTTCAGCCAACCTAATTCGTAGCAACGAAAAATAAATTCAAATAATCCGGCTTAATAACCGGACATTATCCTTTAAGGAAGCATCTGTACAGCATGGGCTTGGTTAGCGAGCCCTGGTGTAGGATATGTGGAAAACAGGATAAAACTAGCCTTCCTGTAATATGCACATGTGAGAAACTGAAGGGACTCAGACAAAAACATTTCGGGAGAGATCTATTGGATCATATGAGTGTACTCAAACTTCTCCTGAGGAGGATAGTGGCTTTTATCGAGAACACAAGACTAACAGAGTGAAACTGAGATATCTATTGGGGATAGTACAAAGAGCAGTGTGCTCAAATGCCTGGATGTGCTGACGTCCAACCCAAAACAGAAGAAGAAGAATAAGGAGTCTGGTGATGTAGTACAAAAGTGAAAACTACAACAACTATCCTTCAAAGTACTCGCCATTCTGTGCAAAACTTTTCCCATCGTTTTGTACACATAAACATCTGAGAATTTTTTGAGAGTCTATTTAGTATATTTACCACCGCGCTTTAAATTCGACTAAAATTTTCGATCTCTCAATTCTTTTTTGACTTCAGGAAGCAAATGGAAGTTACATGGAGCAAGTTCAGGTGAGTAAGAAGGATGAGCCATAATTTGCACCTCTAATTCTTCAGGTGTTCGTTGACAAATCGCTGATCTGTAGGCCGGAGCATTGTCGTGATGCAGAATCTAACCGATGTCTTGATAAAGAGTTAATTTTTTATTAATTTTGCCTTTATAGTTCCTCCAAGTACATTACAATAATACTCTCCAGTTACTGTATGTTCTCTAGGTACAATATGATAATAAATAATGCTAAATTTATCAAAAAAGAAAGTCCATCACTTTACCGGCGCTTGTCATAGTTTTCGCCATATGCGGTCTTGGACTGCCTTTGTGCTTCCATTGCATACGTTGAGACTTTAATTCAGGGTCGTAATGATAAAACCAACTCTCGTCACATTAACCACCTTATTATGGGTTATAATGCATTTGCCTTTTCCACTGACAACAAATGGTCACTCGATTGGCTTTTTGTTGATCGGTCATCACTTTTGGAATCCATTTTGACGCGACAAATAAACAATGTCAAAAATTCGATTTATCTATGCCAATTCGACGATTATTTTGGATCAAGTCATTCATTTCTGCAATTTTTGAATAAATTCTTGCAGTTGGTGGTCGCCCGCGTCGTGGTTCATCTCCCAGATATTACTAACACGTTGGTTGGTGGTTATTGTGCCAATAATAAAGGGAATTATTTGATAATAAATAATTGGTGGTGCGGGTGAAGTATCATCAAAGGTCCAGGACGTGTGTGATAATGCTGAATTAAATATATGACAACATACTAACTAAATAAAACACAACGACGTTGTCCTTAAGTTTGTTATTATTATTTACAAGAAAGAAATTGAGCGTTGATATATTTTAAAGTAATTTAAAGTAATATACACAAGGAGCGCCAAATAAGTAATTAAAAATTAACACACAAAAATAAACTGAAAAGAATTTTAAATTCGGCAGTAAATTAATACAGATTACCTTGAAAACAAAGATGCAGGGGCACATGCATCATGGCCGGTACTTGAACAGTACGGCGAGTAAGATGTTTAACTTACGAAGGGTCTGAACAGAAGACTGAATTTTATGTCGAAGAAACACTGGTTTGTCGGAAAATGTTTTGCTACCCCATGAGCTGGTGAAAGGGATCGAAGTTGTCGATGTCTTGAATAATGAATTAATCAAAAGCGCGAGCTAAGAGGTTGTGATATCGATTACACAGATATCATTAAAATATCCATTGTGAGACAAGCTTTAAAATGATATGCAACACAATATATTATAAGAGATGTGCGTCATTAAATTAATAAGTTTAAAAACGAAATGTATAAAGAAATTCAAAGCGACCGTTAAATGCCAGTTGACCGTTCAAGGCAGGTAGATGAAGAAGGGTCTATCGTAGTACAATAACAAAAGAAAGACTTTCTCTTTGGACACGCAATGCACACAGAAAAATGACTAAGTTCAAGTTTAATACTTTAAATGCTATTTGTAGAAGAAATATTATTTAAAATTAAATTAAACATTCTATGTATGCGAAGCGTAACACAGTGATTCAAAACCGTTTTTGAATTTCTTATGCCACTCAAACACTTTACATAGTGATAACCTACTTTATCACGATGGAGTTTCACTCAACCGAACACAAAATTTTATTGCATATCTTTGCTCCACTCTCATTTTTTTGGATAGGTACGTCAAAGACTGACAATTCAGACAAATAATTTGTAATAAGCATCTAAAGTTAAATCAGAGCCTACTTGAGGATACATTAGAAATAGGGATTTCATGTTCTCTTCTTTGTGTTATAAAATCATAGTTGCGAAAGAAGTTATAGCACCAGTCTGGTTATATTTTGATATACCCTCGTATATACATATATACTGCCCAGGATGTAATAAAATTTAACCCCAAGATGTTCTGCAATTTTATTAGATCCAGCAAGTGGGCTAATGGTTTACCTACTATAATGTGGAACACATATGGTACCACCTTCGATATGCCATCAACTATAGTTGATGCTTCTCAAAATTCTTTTAACTCCGTTTCTATAATTGAATTGATTCAGCATTTACTTGATGAAGATCCATAATTTAAAATATAAATAAAGCTAAAATAAAAGCGAAATAGTTAAACTTTTCGCTTTATTAATACATTCACGTGCAAAGAAACTGGCCACCTATAATTTTATCGAAAATCTGATATGTTTGCTTATTTTGGCTTTTAGTTTACACATTTGATTTTTTATCGACAAAGGAGTTCCTCCTGGACTATAAACAGACAGAAGAATATGTTGGAATCTTGTTCTCGTTTTAAATGAAAAAAAATTTTAAATTGATTTAGATTCAACCGTTCCACGTTCCATTCATTCAATTAGAGTACCTGTGTTTTACAATTTTTTACGGATTCTTCGGTTGCTAGACAATTTGTTGTCAATGTGACAGACTAGTTAATTGTTAATTGTGATTCTAAGTGCTAAAGATTGTTGTTAATTATGGTTCCAAATGCTAAAGATTGTGCTAAAACAGTAGATCTCGTGGAAGATGGTCGAAGCTAATGGTATGTGGCTGGGTTACTCAACGTTAGTCGTTTTACTATTCAAAGAGTGCTACAACATTTTGGGGAGACTGGTGCAAACACACGAAAGCGAGGTAGTGGTAGGAAACGCGAAACTAGAGCTCAAGACTACAGATTCCTTTTTCTTATTCTCTACGAGATCATCATTTGACCTCAGTACAGATAAAAAATCGTCTTCTGGAGGCTCATAGTAATAATGTAAGCAAGTGGACAGTTCGCCGAAAATTACGTGCAGTTGGATAGAAAACTTTCAGGCCAGCAACTGGGTCTAAGTTACTCTCACGTCACCAAGTAGCGAGAATGCAATTTGCTCGTAGACATCTCAACTAGAATCTTGAGCAATGGAGTAATTTACTGTTTACCGATGAGTCTAGGTTCTCTCTTCATTCACCAGTTGGATGGAAACGAGTATGGAGACGAACAGGGGAACGATTCGCAGAGTGTGTGTTCAGCCCCAGGCTTAGTCATAATGGAGGTTCAGTAATGGTGTGGGCAAGCAAATCAATGGAGGCCACTACAGAATTAGTGTCTATCGATGGGGGCTCACTGATGCCACAACGGTATATTGAGGGAAGTTTTGGCATATTACGTTGTTCCATTCGCTAAATTTATTGGTGATGACTTTGTCCTGGTGCTGGATAACGCGAGACCACATTCAACGAGATACGTCAGTGAATACTTGGCAGAAGTTGGCATTTGAAAAATCAACTGGCCAGCATGTTCTCTGGATGAAAATCTTATAAAACATGTTTGGGACATGTTAAGTAAACGTGTTAAATCTCGAGCAATAGCACCAACCACAATAAACGAGCTTCATGTAGCACTTCTAGAAGAATGGGAGAATATTCTGCAGATTGTAATTCGTAAGGTCATTAGTGGTACGCCACGCCATAAACAACAAGTAATTACGTCTAGAGGAGGCAACATGAACAATTAAAGTTTACTTTAAGTTTTAAAATGTATTGTTGTTCACATAAATTTTGCTAAGTAAACATACTTTTTTTTGTTTGTGTTATTGTTTACTAAGACTAGAATAAATATCATACTATTTTCTAAATAGTCCAGGAGGAAGTCCTTGTTCGATAAAAACTCAGAAATATAAACTAAAAGCCAAAATCACAAACAAACAGCCAATTTTCAAAAAAATTATAGGTGGCCCGTTTTTTTGGCATCTGATGTACATATTGCTATGGATTTTTCCCCAATAAATATTAAAATTTATTTATAAATGAATGTACTATTATTTTTGGATATCTGTGTATATCCGTATGTATTTCATGTGTTTTGATAAAAACTAGTTTTATTCGAGGTCGTCTCGATGTTAAATCTGAAGACACTAGTTAACAGTTGACAAGAACGTACACGTTTTTTAAAAAAGGTTTATATTTATAAATTTTCAAGTATCGTCGGGTTTGATTTTTTGAGATTAGTTGTTTGGTGTTGTAAATTTCAATTACCGATATTTCTACGAGTTTTTAATCTCGTAATTTTTGATTTAGTACACTTTCTTGTCTACGTGTCTCTTATATTTTTTTTTACGTAAGTAAAATATATTTTAAAATAGATATCTTATTTTCACAAAGAGGATTTTTAACATTTCTAAGTAAAAAACAGTAAATGTAGAATTTTGCACGGTGGGATTTCAAGGGCATTTTTTCTTGGACATGTAAGTGCGCATGTTTTTAGAGTTTTGTTCGAGCTGTCAAGTTGGTTTATTTATATTGTTCTCTGGGGAGAAATTAGAAATATTCTTTGTGATTTAGTTTATTTTTAATTTTGTTCGGTATTCACTAAGGGTTTTTGAATGCATGTAGCGGTCATTTCCGCGTTATTTTTACCTTTTAAAATATTGTTTAATGATGCAATATTAATCTTTATACTCTATATATCTTTTTTTGATTTTTGTATTAAATTTTTATTTAAATTTCATATTGTGAACTTTAATTTATTATCCTTTCAACACATTTTATAAGTAACTTAAAGATATTATAATAACTTTTCTCAAACAAATTTTGAGTGGCGCCTAACTAACTTAATTATTTTCCACATTTCCGATTGGAACCCTAAGAGGAAAGCAGCAAATAAACTGACTGAATATCCTAGCTGGATAGATTTGTCGTGAATGGTGGTACAACAAATATAAAAACCACAGTTCATAGCAATATGTGATCGTAAAACGACAGATTAACAAATTTAAAATATTGGAGTCTAAGGAAAATATTATAATATTGAATATGCTAATAAAAGTGGTTTACACTTGAAAATATTTATAAAATTTAAAATGTTATACTTTAATTCTTTTCTGCTAAATTTACTTATATTTAATATATATAAATATATAAAATATAACGAATTTCGTTTTATGATGAAACAATAAAAATACAGAGTTTTCCGGAAGTTGGTGTTGATCGGGTCTCTCTTCCATTTATATCATCTTCATGTTGTTCCTGAATTATTTATTTTTATGCAAGTACCAGATATTTACTAGAAATTTGTGATTGACTTTAGTTTGAGTACACTAAAACATATTCATATTATTTTATGTTCAAATTCTTTGGCTTGAGTTTCTTTATTTTATATTACAGATATAAAATTAATCACCCAAATTAAGAAGTTCGTAATAAATGTATCAAAAATACTTTCTTAAGTAAAGAATGATAAGTATTTTGTAGTTTTATAACTACTTTCATTAGAGACAGATGATGAAATGTCGCTGTGAATAACTTCGCTCTCCAATTAATCTTATTACATCCAAAATAAGACAAATTGGAAAAAGAAGTTATTATATTTAACTAGCAAAGTTAGTAGTTGCTAGCTTTACTAGTTAAATATAAATTTCTTATTACTTCTTATTGAAAAGGTAAATTTTATAATGTACAAGGAAGATAGACATACGGAATATCTTTAATTATATCTTTCTTTATTCAAACAGACAACGGCGCAGTATAACAAGAAGTTCTTTAAAAATAAATCGAAATTTTAATAGGGGCGTAGTGGCTAAAAGACAAGAAAAACCCTTGTACCGCTGCTGTTCATGTTCTGCTTTGTATCAAGGAACGCTTGTGCCAGCAGGTAAAGTATTTCAATTTCGGGATATTAAATTTGTGCCTAGTGAATTGGGAAATCTCAAATATGAATATCTTATCCAAAAGGAAATAAAGGTATTTGCATATATCGTATAGATTACGGCCACAGACAGGAATTTAAAAGATAATCGAAATTGTAGAAAAGCAGTTTCAAAATTACATCTCTAGAACGTTTATAATTTATATTAATTATAATGTGACAGTTTATATAATATGCAATTAAATATACTGACACAAAGAAACGAATCGAAGTATATATTTTAATACAAAATTTTGTACAAATGTTTACTGAATTGGAAATAATAAATGATTAAATTTCCATTGAAAAATGTGTATTGTTTATAGAGAAAATTCAATAATGAATTTTCGCTACACGTAAACAAATACATTCTGCTATTTGCCGAAAGGTGTGAAACATCCACCACTGTGCCACTAATTTCCTCGGAGACAGCAAAGAGGACGCCGCGTCCCACCGTCGAACACTTGTAATCAGATCGAAATACTGTAAAGGTCGAGTCAAAAAGTTCAGTACTCTGTACGCAGCGTCAATCCAAGTGTCAGTAAAACAAACCATGTCAGCATCAATGACACCACGCTTAGAATATATTTTGTTCGCAAGTCCCTGATATTCTGGTATCGAATATGAAAAGTATTGGTGAAACTGTTGGACGAAGTTAGTTTAAATCATTATGAACTTAAAAAAAAAAAAAATCTTTCTTTGGAGACTGTGGTTAAGTAAAAACCTAAAAAAGATATATAACCCCTTACCACAATTATTAATCGTATCCTAAATACGTATTTCGACAACTAAGTTGTCATCATCAGTAGGTAAAACCCACTAATTAAAAGTCGCACATGGGGCACAGTAAAGCTAGCGAACCGCTTACGCAAACAACTACTTTACACCGCGTCCACGTATAGACTAAATTTAACATGCGTATCTAAACTACGAAACGGTCGCAAAAATCACTTACCTCTAAGGAAAAAAAAATAACCCGTTTTAAAGAACACATATCACATATTAAATACAATAGACCGGATAAATCAAATGTCGCCAACCACGCTTTGAGCACATTGCACAACGTATCGATTACAGGGTTGAAGTTGGTCAAAGGAATTAATAAACCCCACGAACTTGATGCTTATGAAAGTATACACATCGCGAAAAATAAACATAATTCCATGAATAGCGATAGATCACCGATTCCTTTCAGCTGTCTCTTTTCATTTTTATTACCATAAGTGTGTCATCGTCGTTTTAAAATTGAAGTTATTAGGACATGTTTAGTGCCGTTTCCCTTAAGATAGGAATGTTTGCCGTCCTTGCGTTCGACATATTTCAACTCTAAACTAAACAGATGTGTAGACCCTTTTTTCCTTAGAGGTAAGTGATTTTTGCGACCGTTTCGTAGTTTATTTAGATACGCATGTTAAATTTAGTCTATACGTGGACGCGGTGTAAACTAGTTGTTTGCGTAAGCTGTTTGCTAGCTTTACTGTGCCCCATGTGCGACTTTTAATTAGTGGTTTTTACCTACTGATGATGACAACTTAGTTGTCGAAATACGTATTTAGGATACGATTAATAATTGTGGTAAGGGGTTATATACCTTTTTTAAGTCATTATGAACTTTAATTATTTGCGGAACATCATTTTTTACGTATTTAAACCTGATAGCATATTCTCCAGCAGCCTTAACCTTCAGGAGTTCTTTACGAGTCCTACAAAATAAATCAGCCTGAAGAGAAGTTCTCTCTTTAGAAGCTCCAACGATCTTAAATCTGTCAACGCAGATTTCTTGAATTCCTGAGCGATTTAATTACATCGCCGACCCTAAACAGCGCAACCTTAATCGGCCTCTTTCGGTCCACCCATTTGCCTAACCCTGTATATAGATTAAATGAACACAATTGAAAGTTTGATATCCACTACTGTACTTAGTCAAAACTATATATTCATATACAATATTATTTTTATGTTTTGAATTACATAAATTGTAATTACTGTTGTATTTGCATATATACAAACAAATCCCTTGGTTTTCCTACACGCAAACATGCAACGTATAATTTTCCATGTGAACTTCAATGTGAGAATTATTGTCTCGTAGCGCAATCTACATTTAAATAATAGTACTGTTACTATTGACATATTATATTATTTAGCCCCTAACTTTTTTTCTACTGGTCAGATGGAGGACTTCAATAGCTTTAAATCTTCTCTTCTCCGGACAACGCGGATCATTTTGCAAAAAAAAAAACGCGCGTAAATCGGTCGAGTAGTTTTTTAGTTTATAACTTGTTAATTGAATTTTTTTCCTGTTTAATATTAATCATTTCTTTAATTTCCCTTTTCAATTATCAAAGTGATATAAATAATCTAAGCAGTATATATTATATCCTAATTATGTAACGATCCGCAATTTACCATCATAATATATGTTGCTGTTATATAAATATATATCATATGATATTTAAATATCTGTGCATTTACTTATCATGCTGGCAATTCCGTATCTAGATCCCTGACTGGCTGCCCGAGTAGGTTTTCGTGGTTTTTCTTCTCGTTTAAGGCAAATGCCGACAGTTTAAACATCTTAAGCCGCTCCACGGGCGCAGACATAATAATAACTCACAGCTTGCCATTCCCCCGTTCTTGTTGTCTTACTGTTTAGAGAATGCCAAGGCATGATTTATTATTGAACTTGAATGTATCATTGAATAATTTTATACATGACAACTACAGATATATTGTATGAGATTAATATACTGTCATTTATATATCAAATTTCTTTGAAAAAGGCATCATATGCCGAAACATGTAAGATTGTTTTAAATATATACATTTTGAAGTAAAACCAGATCTTAAATCGCCAACTAATTGAATCTACCATAACATACTAAGGTCAAGAAATTATTATCTTTATATATATATATATATATATATATATATATAGATTTGTATACTAGAACGTTAATTAAAGCTGGTATATAAGTAGGTACTGTGTTTGTGGAAGAAACAATCCCAATTTGTCGATTTCTTTGCAAGAATATTTCTTATGTTCATTGAATCTGTAACATGGTAACATTAAATGGTTCAAATCCGTCTAACTTTCTCCGAATTTACATGCTGTTGAATCTAATATATTTATGTAGAAATGTGCATGGAATTGCCAATGACAAAATATCATTCTTGTAATTCTGAGCTTTATGCAATGTATTTATATAGGTTGATGAATGGCTGTAGGAATTCCTAGCTGTAGGAATTCAGTGAATGTCGCCTTCTTTTCTATTATAAATTTCAATAATAGCTGACGCATCTAACTTGTTATCTATTTCATTCGGGGGTATACTAACGTACTCTTTGATTTAAGCAGAAGCTATTATTATTTATTTCTTCTTTAGTTCTGTACACTGTTGAATAATTTCTAGAAACACTGAATGAAATATAAAAGAGAGTACTTAATTGTAGAGTTTGAAGTGCACTTTTGGAATCGATCATTATGCAAAGTACATCGTTTCAATACAGTAATATCTACAGAAGACATAGGCGCTTCCATACATACGAAATCAAGGGGTGACAGCTAAAGGATGAAAAGTTAAATATCAACAGTTCAGTTTGGTAAGTAAATGTAATTTATGAGTCTGTAAATGTATTTCCGATATTTTGCCAAAAACAAATTCGAACCATAATTAATCACTTAATTAACTACATCTCTGCCTTTAATCTTTCTTTCCCCAATTTCAGGCAAAATAACAAGCGCACAAGAACGATTATTTAATACCACTTTGAATAAATCAATTTTCGTTTTACTTCCTATTTTATTTCTTAGAAATGGCAGTTCTCCCTTTTTCTCTCCATTTACAGACAGTATCACAGAGAGCGCATAAAAAAGTAGAAAAACTCCTGAACTTTAATTGAAAACTTTATCAAATCCCAGTTGGCAACACGAGCAATAGAAAGAAAATACCTTTAATTTCCATCTGCGCTGAAACTTCGTGATATTGTTAGTTTCGAAGTTGTCGCTCGTCTGGTAAATGCGCTATTTTTTTTTCAATTGAAATTGACTCCGAGGCAGATTGATTCTTTTGTAATTCGTTCAGAGTTTTGTTCTTCGGGAATACCGTTCTCTAAGAAATACAAGATAAAAATTGCATTTTCATTATTTTTGTACATTCTATACATTTGCAAAAGAGAGTCTAGTTGTTTATGAAAAAAATACTTTTAGTAGTAACCAATAATGGCATTGAGCGAGATTCTTACGAGATCATGAAAATAAATTGTCATGAAGCACTCCCTTTTTTAATGATAAATACGAGGGTGGCTATTTATGTATTCTGGAACTGGCAACACTAGCGCCATCGGACGTATTCGTAAAGTTTGACATTTCTGATGGTATACCTAATCAGAATGTTTTGTCATACGAATGCTATTTGTGTTAATCTGGCTTGTAGACTTCCGTGGTCGATGTCATTAATTGCTTCTTGAGTTTCGAACTGGAACCAGGTCCTTGGCCCTGCTTCCTTTCGGACAGACCTTTCGTCCACTGAAATTGAAGGTTCGTTAGTATGGGACGGATGTATAGCAGGTATTCCGAGTCACTGAAGCATCCCTGTTACGATTGAGTTTTTGAAATAGAAACGTCTGATAGGTATTGTGTAGAACGTATCTTCATCACAGTTAATGATACTGAGATGATTTAAGTAATGCTATTTAGATGATTTAAGATGCCAATGGATTCATGGATTTTACAACTAAAGCAATAAGGGTTGTGGGATAGAATTTGAGCAGATTGAAATTGAATTTGGTGTCTAGTTTGCAACCTATGTTCAACTAGTCCAGACCTAGTTGCGTTCAGCGCCCTAGAATAACGCTCGTGTTCCGCAACATGAGTGCTCACCGAACCCTTTGTCTAACCAATATATACGCTGCCGCACGACCATGGCGTTCTATAAATACAAGGGCTTTCTAGATGATTGCGATTATTAACAGAAGAGGCAAAGAGGAGCGAGGTGTAGAGCTTGAAGATGGTTTTGACATTATGTTTGATAAGGATTTTGCTGACACGGTCGGTGACGCCTTGCATAGCGGTTATCCTTGAAAGGAAAAGAGAACGTATAAAAAATTGAAAGATGTAATTATATAGAATAGAATTCCAAAATATTTTCTGCAAATTCCTTCGCTAACGCGAAAAAAAATACAAAAATATTTATAAACTATTTCTCCTGCTATTGCATTTTGTTTCGACAATAAATAGTAAAGGATTCATTCACATTTAAACATAAAAAAGAGTTTTTCTATTTTGCGCGTTCGTAATGAACTCATTATGAAATCCAAAACACTATTGAAATGAACTTCATGTCGATACACTTTTTTTCATTTTTCAATGTTGGTGCTGTTCGAAGACAGAAATAAATATCTTATTGCTGTCATTTGATTTTAAGAATTTAAGTACATTTGATGAAATAATATACGTAGAAAAGGAAAATGCTAGACGAACAACCTATGTATATTGTATTCATTTGACAACCAGCATATCAGATTTTATGTCATTCATGTTTATATTTTTAAATAAAATACCAAGTAATGTTAACGCAAATTAATAAATAATATTTTGCGGATAGCAACATTTAAATTTGAAAGTGTCAAGTATCGTGGTGACCGACTGCATACTTTATATAAAAATAAAATTCTGAACTTTCAATTTATTAATTTAAAAAATAGTATAAAAAACTCTCTCATAAGCCATTTTGTCGCACTCGTTCTTTAGAAATTTCGCCGCTATCGCGGCTCGTTTCCTAAACCGAACTCGTGCAACAAAATGATGACTTATGAAACTTGTGTTTTAATATACTATTTTCTATTTTGCCTTCATAATTAACTCATTATGGCACCCAAAACGGTATCGAAATGAGCTTCATTTCGATATGCTTTTTTTCATGATGTTGTTCGAACACAGAAACAAATATCATTGCTTACATTTGATTTTAAGAATTTAAGTACATTCGACAGAAATGATATACTTAGTAAAGAAAAATGATTCACAAATAACGTATCTTGTATACAACTGACAACAAGATATCTTAGTTTTTATGTCAATCGCGTTTATATTTTTAAGTAAAATATAGAGTAATGTTGAAGAAAATTAAGAAATAATATTTGGCGGATAATAATAACATTTAAATTTGAAAATGTCAAGTATCAATGTGATCGACTGCTTACTTTATATAATAAAAATAAAACTTAACTTTTAAATTAACAATTTCAATTTATTAATGTAAAAAATGCAAAATAGAAAAAATTGTTAAAAAAAATTTGAAGTATATAGGTCAAACTAAACGCTCAATAATAACCCGTTTTAAAGAACACATATCACATATTAAATTTAATAGACCAGAAAAAGCGAACGCCGCAAAACATGTATTGGCCACGGACCACTACGTTTCGGTTAAAGAGTTAAAGCTTGTCAAAAACATCAACAACCACAGAGATTTCGACGCATACGAAAGCATTCATATCGTTAAAAACAAATTTAATACGTTTAACTTGGGCAACGGTCCTATCCCATACAGTTGTCATTCTTCATTCTTAGAAAAGAGGTAGAAAAGGTTGAGGGCGCTGAGAATAAACACATGGTACTGCCGTTTTCTTAAGGGTAAGTGGACGTAATTTTAGTTTGTGTTATTCATTTAAAGTCAGTGTATACGTGAACGCCATGTAAATTTCTGTGCGATTCTGTGTGTTAGCTTTACTGTGCCCCATGCCCCATCACTTTGATTAGTGATTTTACCACCTAATGATGACAAATTAGTTACTGAAATACGTATTTAGTATACGATTATTAATTGTAGTAAGGAGTTTTATACCTTTTTCGAGTTTTTACATAACCACAGTCTCGAAATAAAGATTTTTCACTATAATATAATAATATTAATCATAATATTTTTTGTGTGGTGTATGGATGGCGACCCAATGTCTTAAATCAATCAGACACTCAGCGCGAAAGATTATGGCAACTGTGTTTTGGAACAGGAAAGGGCCGTACAAAACAAGCGACGTGGCCTTCTGTCTTCCGATGTGATCTTGCTCCATACAATGCAAGACCACATGTTTCTGCACAAACGCAAGGTCTAATCAGGAATATTAACCTTACAGTCCAGACCTTGCACCCAGTGATTTTCATTTGTTCGGTGCTTAAAGAAATTCCTTGGTGGTTAACAGTAGGACTTCTTCACAGGCCATAGATTTCTTTATTATCGAAATTCAAAAACTTGTTGAACGGTATGACAAATACTTGAATAAATATGAAAATTACGTAGAAAAGTACGTAGATTGTGTAAATAAATCAATTTAATGATATTTACAGTATTTTTCTTCTTACTAAAAAACGGACATTATTAAAAAAATACCCCTCGTATAATTCAAGTCACGGTGGTTGCATTACACATGAAACATAAATGGTAATAATAGTACGTAAATGATATGTTGGGTAGGTTCATAAGTTCGTTGTGACTTTATTGAACTCAAAAGTATTAATTTTTTAATGAAATCTGAAAGTTTAATGTCCACCGAAAGTATTCCAACAATATACAACGTTAAATATACATTTTTAGCATCAATGCCGAAGAAAAAGTCTACGTTATTTATAGTACCTCTTAAAGTTTTACCAGTATAATTCAACATTACGTAAAATGGAATATCACTATCATTAATGTCTAACTTACGACCGGGCAATTTCACCGCAAAGCACATATAGAATTTAGTTTCAGGCACTATCGACCGCTGAAGCTGAACATGCATTTGAGATTCTTGTATATGATTTCGGACACTCGACAACTAAAATAGAGCGATGTATAAGTATGTATAGCATAATATCTATGACGTCGTTATTTAAAAAGCTCTTACGTTCATACGAGCTTCCCGCAGAAGCTTATTACCCATTATAGACTGCGAACATACGGTTCCGGACTGTTATCTCGTACTCCGTAGCTAATTTCATGCTATAACAAGATGCGCAATCGACAGTAGATGGAGTTGGTGTACTAACAGGAAATGTAAGCAGATAGCAACATATTGTAGTGTAAGCTAAGAATTTGTTATTGGTTGTTCTAACAAGATATTTTTCCATGTCTTTTATACGAAAAATACTAATGTCTCTACCATTTCAATATTTCGATATTATATATTTATTACACAGTATTGTCAAGTAACATATATATTTATTAGAAACGATGTGAGTAAAGATACTGGTACCATGAATTGCAATAAATTATTTCAGATCATACACAAAATTTGTGTATATGGTGCATGTTTCACTTGTTGACATGTTTTACAACAATTATGTCGGTGTTAGTAGCATTTTAATGTTAAAATGTTAAAATTACATGATTTACATGACAGAATAATTTCACAAATTATTCTGTCATTATTCTGTTTGGAGTTAAAACACGTTAATATAGTTCTGCAGATACGGCGGTGCCGTCTGATAGAAACACTTTGTTAGTTCTACAGTTGTTATGTAGACAGTGCTAGTTGTTTCGCAGCTTTGTTAATATAGCGCTCAATGTTCTTCTACGCTCAGTCTTAATAATTTCTGTTAGATAACGAAGTTATTCTTTTTGTGAATGTATCCTTCTCCAGCAGGGGCGTACTGATGATTCTGTAAAAAGATGAAATGCGTATCTGCGTCTCTGGAGAAGGATACCTTCACAAAAATATTACTAATGAACTTGTATTGTGTTCTTGCACCAGATTTTTAATAATATTTTATATTATTAAAACTACTTTTGTATGATTTACATGAATTACAAAATTTTATTAAGTAATATTATTAACGATATACCAGATGTCCCAATAGTGCGGTCGATATCTCGATACCGTTTAAAGGTACAAAAAACTTTTCAAACAAATGTTGTTTAATTTTTAAAGGAGCATAGCCTAAAAATATTTTCGTTGATACAGGTTGTCTCAGAATATTAGTACTGAACCTAATTTAATTTTTTCAAACGAAATACCCTATATTGTATTCCATTTTTAGAGTCTGCTATATAATCTACATTATTCTCTTATGCTATTGTCTATACCTAATCGAAATAATTTTTGAAATATGTAACATTTTCTCTGATAAATGTCATGTGCCGGTACTATGTCTTACTTATGTTTGATCCCAGTAACGAAATTTTTGGTATGTGAGTTTATACTTATAATAACTTTTACGAATTGCAACGAAACACAGTCAATCCTAGATCAGGAGACAAGCTACCAATTTATAGCTTGGTGGCAACAAAACACAATAAACCCCAGATCAGGAGACAAACTACCAATTTATAGCTTCGATTAGGAATTTTTTTCCTTTAAGAGATGCCATCCTGCCACCAGATCCTTTCACAGCGCTAGTATACGCGTATTCGTAAATACGTTTATAAACAACTGCATTCTATGATAGCTATTCACGTATTCATTTACTACATATAAAGAGTTATTCAAAAGTAAGTTACATTTTGAAATTTCCGTCGTTTTTTTAGATAGTAAAGAATTAATTATATTGAGTAGAATCCTGAAATGTGGGGAAAACCCGACAACTCTAATTATAACTTTGTACTTAGAATATTTCCATAAACTGAAATACGAAGGATGTCATTTTAGTCTTGCATATAGCCATCAAATTAAACAGTGGATCGACTCAAAGTGCATTATTGCTTTTCAAAATATTGTGAACAAAAATTGTTACACTTCTGGATTCGTTCAAACCAATTGTTAAAACAGTTATTCCAGTCTTCAGTTGGGACAATCAAAATTGCACATTCTGAAGGTATCTACTGCTTCTTCCAACGATTGAAATCGTCGACAATGCATTCCGTTATTGATCTTTGAAAACAAAAAAATTATTCGGACTTAGGTCGGGACTATACGGAGGATGATCTATTAATTCGATATTTTACCGCTTCAAAAACTCAATTGTATTTCGAGCTGTGTGGGAACTAGCATTGTCATAATTCAGGATGATTCGCCGTTGTGGGTTGGTTTCTCGGAATACGGCGATTATTTCTGACAAACATGTGTACCAATCCGCATTAACGGTTTTTCTATATTGCAAACGAATTGTAGCTACATGACTTGATTTTGAGACAAGTGTTGCGACCATCTTTTTCGACACACTTCGCGAACGGATTACTTTTATTGGATTCTCTTCATCTTGAAACACCCAGCGGACTTATGTTTAAGGTTATTCAGCACCAATTAACGCGAGTAAAACTTTTGCTCTTCGGTTAAGAAGGAATCCAGCAGGAAACTAACAATCTCTCACCCAGTTCATCATGTAGGATCGTTTGGAATGAGGTCTTTTAAATACCCATTGACGACTCAATTTCACAATATGTCACATGTTTATCTTCCTTAATTAGGCGGCGCACAGCATCGATGTTTTCCTGGACGGCTGCTGCTTTTGGCGGACCTGTCCTGGGATCATCGCTGATACTGGTGCGTCCACGTTGGAATTAATCGCATCAAAGTGAAATTGTCAATTGATGTGGTGCGTCATCTTCAAAAACAGAAAGCAACTCAGAAAGACAATTTTGTTGAGAAATCCTCTCCGAAAGTTGTAAAAAAGTATTGCCCCAAAATTTCCTCGACTCAATTTCATTTTTAAGTTAATCTATAAACTTTAAAAATTCACTATAACTAAATGACTTGCCGTATCTTGATGAAACTGTAGATTTACGTGAACGAAAGATTAAGATTAATTTTGATATCTGACGTTTTATCTTTGTCGCTCTTTATGAGGGTATATGCAACACTAAAGAGCCTCCTCGTACCTAGACAAGAAAGATAAGATAGAAACTAATTAAAATAATATGTTTTTCTGAATATATTCCTTCCACATCTATACATTTATTTCAATGCTTCTGTAATAATAAGTTTCCTCCAAGAAAACGCTTTCCTTAAAATAATTATTAATAGCAGTTCAAGTCATTATCTCAAGAAAATATCCACCTTCATAATTATTTTAAAACTTTTTTCAATTAATCGAAACAATGGACTGCGGTTAACTGCTCCGCATATGACAAAAACTTGGCCGAATGCTATGCATCAATTTTAGATCAACAGCACCATACGATACAACGCAAAAGGACCCACTTAAACGAATGCTTATTATTCATGATAATGCACGTGTTCACACTTCGATTGTTTAAATGACAAGAATTCTTTAACTATATTTCGAATTGCTTCCTCAAGCAGCTTATTTAGCAGATTTGTTTTTCAACCTGAAAAGTTGGTTCAGTTGCAAGGTATTTGAGTCGAATGATGTGGTAATCACTGAAACTAATATTTCGAACAGTTTCATATATCACAAAATCTTAATGTATTTTTGCTCGAATTTTAGCTTTTAGATTTTTAAACTTCATTTTCCCGTCGAACATTACATTTTCACTTTTTTGGTGACAAAGGGCCCTTATGCGCCCACTGCCTTGACTCTTGTTTCATTCTTTGGTCCAGTTATACATACATATATAGTCCCTTCAAGATTATCACTCGCTCGCGCACTTCTGTCCCTCCTTATTAATTAGTTACTTCTATCTTCCGCACATATTTCTTAACCTCTTCTTGAGCGTGCTCTTCCTTTTCTACCCTATTCTCCTACCAATACAAATTTCTATATATATATATTCCATATCTACACGTACGACTATTGACTACTAGGAGTAGCCTGGTTACAATAAAAAAAAACAGGTTTATGAAAATGACTTATTACAATTACTTATAATATATAAATACAAAGTATATTATACTTGTATAAGTTAAACATTTAATAAAATTGCAACCTCAGAAATTTTCTTTAGTCACTGCTTTAATTTAGAATTTACATATTGATGCATATACTCCACAAACTTATCGAAGAAAGTTTCGTAATTACTGAGTGCCAACCGCAGGCATGCTGAGAGATGTTTGTCAGTTAGCCGATTGCGATATCTCGTTTTAACAATTTTCATTTCTGAAAATGCAGACTCGCACAAATAAGTTGATCCGAAGAATCCTGTTAACTGAAGAGCTATTTGTTTCAAACACGGATATTTGTTTTCGGAAATGAAAGGCCAAAATTTGGCATCAGTTGAGTTGCTCTGGCTTTGAGATGCATATCTGAAATTATCTGCAATACCTCATTTTGTACTGAAGAGATCTCCATATTGAAGGTGTTTGATATTTCAGTAGAAATTTTTGCAACGTACTCACCAGAAAATGGATAAGCCTTGAAAGTTACAATAACCGTTAGTTGCTTAAATTCAGAGAATCGTCTTTCAAATTCACTCTGAATGTTTCTTAGTTGTGTCTCGTAGTTGCAACAATATGAGTAAGAACTTGCATTCTTTTCAAAGCTAGAAAATTTGTATAGTCCTTTTTGTTTAGCTGATTAATCAACAACTTCAATTTATTTATAAAAGTGTTTGTTGCGGTAACCATATCGACAATGGTTTTATTTGTTCCCTGTAGTTCCATATTCAAATGATTTTTCACATCCGATAGGAAAGCTAAATCTAAAAATCTTTATAGCAATATCCACGACATCTTCCACATTTAGTATTATTGAACATAGAACTTGCTGATGAATTATGCAATGGAATGTTAAAAATTATGGAAAGTATTCGTTAGCTCAACACAGTGCAACAAACCCAAATTGATTGCCTGTCATTGATGGTGCTTTATCAGTTGTAATCAATACGAGTTTGTAAATCGGTAGCTAATATTGTATTACAAAATTTAGGAAAACTTTGTAAATATCTTCTCAACGAATTCTTTCTTTTAGAGGTAGCAACGTTAACAATTCTTCTTTAGCCGACGTATCAGACATTACCATCCTAATAAAAATACATAATTGAGCCGTATCAGTCGTATCAGCGGACTCATCAAACTGCAAAGAAAAGTATGTACATTCCATATCATTTTTTAGTTTGGATTCGAAATCTGTGTTTATAATTTCGATACGTCTAGTAACAGTTTGGCGAGATAATTGAACATCCTTAATAGCAGATATAATCTCTGTTTTATTTTTGAAGTTATCAAATAATACATTCGCCGCTTCAACAAATGATTCTTTGATTACCGCTCCATCTTCGAAAGGTTTCTTGAGTTACGCCAGTATGTAGGATATTTTATATTTCGCTGACCTAGTAAACATGGATGGCTCTCCGTTTAAACTACTTTTCAAATCTTCCACCTTTCGTTTTCCTAACGCACTTTTTTTGCAGAAAATCATTTTCATAGTTTTTATGCATTTTTATAATGCCTTTCTAAGTTCCCTTAGGGCAATGCCACTGGCGATCGGTAAACGGGACAAATACACCATAATAAACAAAAAATCTTCTTCCCAATCGTTATTAAAATGGTACGTTTTACTTTTTTTCGCCGCGCTCATTTTGTCTTACAAATATTACGTGTCGTTCAGACACTCAGTTATGACTGTCATAGTGTCTTTATATGAGTCCTCTTCCACTCCAATTTCATTACCCGGGGTTGTGTATGTTTTGTGTTATTATGTGTAGTTGTGTGTTTGTGTGTTACGTTTGTTTATCCTATATGGAATGCTGTGTGTTTTGCTACATTTTTGTGTGTTTGTGTTGACCTCTGTTTATCTGTTAATTTTTGATTTTTTTCGCGGCTATTTGGATATCGTTATCCTCTGCGCGTCTTTTAATTTGCTTAAGTCCGTCTTTTTTAATTAGTCTCCGTTTTGGATTTATTATTTTTCTTATTGTGGGGTTTTCGTGTGACTTTATTGTTTCTATTGTTTTTAGTGTTCGTTTGCATATTATTGTTTCCAGTGTTTCGAGTTTCGTCTCTTTATGTATCTGCGCGTTTGTCATGTATCGCGGTGCATTTATCGCGAGTCTAATTACCTTGTTTATTTTCCCTTGTATCGATTGTCTTTGCTTTTCGCTGGCTTGATGCCATATTTCTCCGGCATATGTTGCGCCCGCGAGTATTATCGTTTTTATTATTAATATTTTATTTTCCAGTGTTAGTTTGCTTTTGCCGTTTAGTATCGGGTACAGTGCGTGTGTTGTGAACCCTATTTTTCGTTTTAATTCTTTAATATGTGCCGTGTATGTTAGTTGTGAGTCCATTGTGACCCCGAGGTATTTAACTTTTTCCTGCCAGTGTATTGTGTGGCCTTCGAGTTTGACCTCGTCCGGCCTTTTGTGTCGTTTTCTGTGTTGGAAGTAAATTGCCGCGGTTTTTAGTGGGTTAATTTTAATTTTCCATTTGTCGTACCAGTCCTTTAGGAGGACTAGATTGTTTTGTAACTGCTTGTGTATGTACGATGTTCGTCTGCTGCTTATGTATATAGCGGTGTCGTCTGCGTATTGTGCGATATTACATTTTTCTATTGTGGGAATATCCGAAGTGTATATGTTATACAGGAGCGGTCCGAGAACGGATCCTTGTGGTACTCCTGCTGCTATGTGTTCGATTGTCGATTTTTCGTTTCCGATTGTGACATTAAATGTACGGTTCTTTAGGTAATTGTCGGTTATTTTTATTAATGTGTTTGATATTTTGTGACGTTTCATTTTGTGTATGAGGCCGGCGTGCCAAACCCGGTCGAAGGCCTTTTCAATGTCGAGAAAGATTGCGCCCGTTGATGTCGATATGTTCATTTTTTCGGTTATGTGTTCTGTTAGTCTTAGTACCTGTTGTGTGGTAGAGTGGTTTTTCCGGAAACCGTATTGAAAATTTGGGATTATGTTTTTGTTTTCGACTTCGTTTTCAAGTCTTGTCTGTATTACGCGTTCTGCCAGCTTACTTATTGACGGAAGTAAGCTTATTGGCCGGTAATCTGCGGTTGTTTTTGTTGATTTTCCAGGTTTGTGGATCATTATTATCTGCGCGTTTTTCCAAATCGCGGGATAGTGTCCGTGTTTTATTATTCCGCTTATTATGTCGGTTATAATTTGTATACCGGTTTTTGGTAGGTTTTTTATTGCAATGTTAGTTATCCCGTCCGCTCCCGGGGCTTTTCGGTTTTTAAGGTTTTTAATTATTTTTTCCACTTCGTCGGTATTTGTGGCGTCGATTTCTCCATCTGTTATATCGATTTTTGTATTTCGTTGCCGTTCAATTTGGTTTGTAAATGTGTTATGCTTCGGTATTGTTCGGTTCGTTTCGAATTGTTTCTTTAACGCGTTCGCGAATTCGTCTGCTTTTTCTTTATCAATTATTGCCGGTCCGTTTGCTGTTTTTAGCGGTGGAATTTTGTTTTTTTTTGTTTGTTAGGGCTTTTGTCATCTGCCAGAGTGTTTGATCTTGCGTGTTAAGGGATTCAATTTTGTTATTCCAGTTTTTATTAAAGTGTTCGATCATGTCAGATTTTATTTCATTTGTTATCTCGTTTAATTTTGTTTTTATTACCGGATTTAGCGTTCTTTTATATTCTTTAAGTATGTTTTTTTTTGAGTCGTAATTTTATTTTTAGTTCAGTCGGGATGTTAAGTTTTGTGTCGATGGTTTTAGTTTTTTTCGTTTGTGCTATTGCATTTTTTATGTCATTTTCCAGTGTGATCACTGCTTGATCGATGTCTTTCGCGTTGTGAATTTTTACTGTTCTGAGTACTAGGGATTCTTTAAATTTTCCCCAGTCTGTCTTATTAAATGTTTTTTTCGTACTAGTTGTGTCCATGTCAAGCGTTAATATCACTGGAAAATGATCTGAGGAGAGGTCGTTTATAGTTTCTATTGTATGTGTTGTGGTTATGTTTTTAAGTATTGCTATGTCTAAAACGTCAGTAGTGCCCGTTTGTATGTGTGTGGGTTCTACAGGCCCGATTACATTGAGGTTGTTGTCTTGTGCTATTTTCTTTAGTTTTTTACCGTTTTTATTGGCTACTTTCGAGTTCCAGTTTTGGTGTTTCGCGTTAAAATCTCCCGCAAATATTGTAGGTGTGTTTTGATTGAAGATCGTTTGTATGTCTGATTCTACTATGTCTAATCCGGAGGGAAGATAACTTGCGTAAAGGTTTATCGGTCCCCTTTTTGTGTTTACTTGTATGCCTGTGTTTTCGATTTTATCGAGTGTTTTGTATTCAAGTTCGCTGTGTTTTATTGTTTTGTGTACGAGCCTATCGTGTCTGTATGTTTTGTATTTTTGTATTTTTAATGAGTGACTTGGCTTTAGATGTGTTTCATTTAGCAGCATTATGTCTATTTGGTGTTCGTCTAAAAATACGTGTAATTCATGTTTTTCGTGTGTTATGCTTTGTGCATTCCAATAGGCTATTTTAATGTTGTGTTTGTGATTCATTGTCTGCGTGCGTGGAAAAGTTTTGTAAGTTCGTTTGTTTGTTCAAAAAAGCTTTGTGTTTGTTGGGGTGTAGGGTTTGTCGAGCTAAATGTTAGGAATAGTTTCCCAATCATGAGTGCAATTGTGTCGTCAGCTTTTTCGTGTGAGTTGAGTGTTGGTTTTGGTGTATTTTCCCGGGTTGTGGGTGTGGGTGCGGTGATGTTATTTGTCTGTTGTCTTTGAGTCCACGCGTTGTGTTTTGGTAGTGGTGCTTCTATGAGTTTGCGTGTTTGTATTGGTGTGTTTATTGGGTTATTTGAATTCTTTTTGCATGATAAGCTGAACGAGAGGTGAGCTCCGCCACAGTTTGCGCATTTAGGGGGGGGTGGTTGACGGCTTTGTGCATTCTTGCGTCGAGTGTGACTCTCCGCACTTCATGCACGCGAAATTCACGTTGCAAGTACGCTGTTGATGACCGAATTTCTGACATCTGTGACACTGTACGATGTCTGTTCTAAGTCTGAGGGACTCTACTTTTACTTCTAATCCGCAAACTGTGTGGATGTCGAAAATTGACTTGTATTCTTTGTCTATTTCTATTAAAATAAGGGGGGCTGGAAGGCGGTCTTTACCGTTCATCCTAGTGATTTTTGCGATCGGATAGTTTCTAGAATCTAGATCGGCTTTGATGTCTTCGTCGGTTAGGAATTGGGGTACGCCTCTGATGACGATTTTTAATTTTTTCTCGCTACGGAGTTGGTATGTGAAAGATTGAATGGCTTTTTCGTTGAGAATTCGGTTGAGATTGCGATAGTCTTGTTCTGTTGATGGAGTGATTTGGACTCCGGCCGGGACGGATCTACTTTGTGTGTATTGAATGTTGTGTGTTTGCATTAGATCTCGGACTCGATGTCATTGTGTTGGGTCAATGATTGTAATTGGGGAGATAGAAGGCATTTTAGGTAATTGGATTGTGTTGTTTGCTGTTTTTGTGTTTGTTTTGTGCTGTTTGTGTGTGTTTGTGTGTTTTGTGATGTTGGTACTTACCCCGGGTTTCTCTGCGGAGGTGGGGGCTGTCGGTTCTTCTTCGCTGCTGTCCATTGGCGTCGTTTCTTCTTTCTTCGTATCTTCGTCGATCGTGCGGAGTGCTTCGTACATGTTGCTCGTTTCTATTTCCGGTGATTCTGTCTTCTGTCGTTTGTTGGACTTTCGTGGTGGTTTTTCGTTTTTCTTGAGCTCGTTTATCTTGTTTTCGAAGGCGATGTGCATCATCTTCATAAAGTTTTCCATTGTCTTTTGCAGTTCATCGTAGGTGTCAATATTCTGCAATATATCCATTGCAATACGTTGGCCGTTGTCGTTGGTGCCCGCCATTTCTTCTGGTTTCGCTGTGTTGTGGAAAATATATTATATTATAATATAATATACCGGTTGATGTATTCTATTACTACCGATGTGCTCAGAGCAATCGATAGCGTGCGAATGTCATAGTGTCGCGTCGTCGCGAATTTTTATATCAATCTAACTAATTCGAGAAGAATCGGGAAGGGTCGCCGAATGTTGCGCAGTTGCATTGCCTCGGGAGTCTCATAAATTCCAATGAGAGACAGAGACTGCCTAGATTTGACGTTTGAGAGAACTCGAATTTGTTGAGTGATTATTTTTTCTTCGCAATCGACTCCAAAACTCTCGCCAGTGACGGTTTGGGCGCCCCTGCCCTTACATATTCGATCTGCTCAACTTATTCTCTTATGTATCTTCTACTTACTTCTCTAACTACGAGTTTAAGGATGTTTTCCTATTTTTATGGAATCAATTGGTTTATGTATTTCTGTATATTGTCATATAGAAATCAAATTTTCTTGTCCAACTTATTATTATTTCAGCTCAGCATCTAATAGAGAATAGTTTCCTAAAATGGTATGAATATATGAAAAAAATAAGTGAGAATGGCAGAAATATATGAAGCGAAATCAATTAAATCATTCATTGGTCTACAAAAATATACTATGAATAAATTAAATGCAACTCACGAAAACGGAAATGAATAGCAAGATATATTCCAGCACAGAAAAAGAAGAAGAGTGCTCTACTCTCCAAATCACTTCACAGGTGTAACGGCATATACAAGCAAGTTTATAAGCAAATAAGTTAAAAAGTTGACTGTAGATAATTATCCAAAGCCGAATATTTTAAAATCAATACGACTTTCATGATGTATTAATAAAGTATATTGCACTTTGTTGGCTATCGATTACTCAATGAGATATCTTTTTTCTGTTCACTACTTTAATATTAATCCTATGTTACAAGTTATAGAATTGTTAGTGAGTTTAGACATATTGAAAGTAATTCATTTTAATATAACACTTATTCTTGTCCCTAAAACCTTTTACCACTTTTCATTATCACCCTAGAACATAATAATTATTATAATATATAAAACACACTTACCAAGATTAAATAAGTAGTTTGTACGACGCGTGTTTGAAATAATACTTAAATTCAACATAAAATGAAGATTGAAAACAAAACACACGGAATTAATGAAACTGTACGTTCTGGGAAGAGAATTTACTTTAAGTCGTAACACAACAATACTTTCGCAAATATTATAAAGAGTAAGGAGACTTGAGACCCTTGTATGTTTCTATAAAATATAATCGTAAGCATGAGTTTGATGTTTTCAAAATATATAAAAAGAGTGTTGCTCAAATTGAACTCTGTAATGGACACTCCATGGAATCGATTTTCAAGATGCAGCATTATCAATATATAATGCAACATGGTATATATATATATATATATATATATATATATATATATATATATGTTTAGATAATTTCTTAGACGTTCATATATATATATATATATATATGGTGACCATCGTCGACCGAGGTAGCCACTAAGAGTGTTCCCTTAGTTAGCGATGAGCAACCCCGTACAGGGTGCGCTTCGCCTGTCTGCGCCTTGCCTCGTTGGGGCGGGGGTCAGGCCATCGAAGTACTGCACGGAATTGTAAAGAAGTTGTCGGGAAAGGGTTGGCGGCCCTACGCAACGGCTGGTTATTCGACCTCTCTAAATTCATGCGACCGATCACTAAACACACGCACGAACGCACCGACATACAAAACCCTACACTTACGCTCTCACACAAAACCACACACCCATAGAGAGACGCAAGCTGCCAGCAGCAACCAACGCACAAGTTCATACCCAGAAGGAGACACAAATTGCTAGCAGCGAACAACACATATGTTCACACCTTGTTATCTATTTTTTGGAATACTAAGGCATGATTTATTATTATTACTAGAATGTATCTTTGAATAATTTAAACCATAGCAACTTAATTACTTGACATTTATATCCTGTCATTCATATTTTGTATTCTCTTGATAAAGGCGTACACAGCCGAAACATGTAGAGTTTTTTAAATACATATATTTTGAAGTAATATACAGACCTTTAATCGCCTACTGATTAGGTTTACCATATCATACCAAGGTCACGAAGTTATTACATATATATATATATATATATATATATATATATATATGAGATAAAAGTAATATTTTTAGGGAGTAGCGGCCGGGTAACTAAACCAATATTTAATTTGGCGTTTCGATACTATATAATAGTATCTTTTTCAAAAAATAAAATTTATTTAAATGTTCACAGGTAACAGATGATATAATAAATCTACTTATATAAATATTTTTGGTGTTAATATATTGCGACGCATTTGTTTTGCATTTCTAAATAAAACTAAACTATTCGTATTAGCAGATAAACTGTTTTCAGCCGTGCGTTTATTTTGACAAGTGGAAGAATGCTAGCTTTATCAACAATTTGCGGGGGGGGGGGGGGAGGGCGTAACTGTTCTTAGACATGTGTTTTTTTAATTTTATTTTTGTGTTGTTTATATTGTTATCATGCATTATATATTATGGGGTGTTTATATAATGGGTAGATATATTGCTGATAACTTATTTAAATCTGTACGGTTATTAATTGAATTTGTTTTTGTTTGTTTGATATGTTTTTTAAGGGCTATATTATTTCTAAACGTTCTTATAGATATTGTGTTGTTTAGCCTATGTATACGCCTTCGCAGTATCATTGCATGGAATTTCATGAATAACGTGTGTTTGCTTTATTTATGAAATCGTGTGCTAACCTCTCCTTCCATCCTCTTTAGTCCCAGAAGTCCATACCGCATATCATACAAATAATCTGAGAAACTCTATCCTCTGAAAACTAACCTGACGACGTAGCCGACCTAGCATAACTTTGTCTAACCTCTACCTATTTCCAATTTCGTGACTGTTACTGCAAACAATTTCAGGTGCAGCCATGGGTTCTCCGCCTTCTAGTGTCGTCGACAGCACCTTTATGCAGCCATTTGAACAGCAAATCCAATAATTCTATCAGAATAATTGAAGCATACGTGAGTGGGTAAAACCTCACCAGTTTTGTATAATACAATGGTATCTTTAATAACATAAAATATTATTAAAAATCTAAAGTGAAGAACACAAATGCAGGTTCACTATTAATATTTTTTTCTATACCCAAAGACCGAAGTGTTGGTATAGAAACCTTGAGGACACCTTCGTTATCTGACCTCATTGGCGTGAATAATTAAATAAGTTCCTTATGTTCCTTAATTCCCAAGACAGTTCCAATCAGTTCACGACGGAGTTTGAATCGGAAGGTTTCCTTCCTTTCCTGGACGTCTTAGTGAATCGTCGGTCTCATGGTTCATTAAGACATTCAATTTATTGCAAACCTACGCATACCGACAAATACCTAAATACCTTTTCCTAGCATCATCCTACACAAAAAACATAATATTATAAACTCCATAATCCAAAGAGTCTTGTCTATATCTTAAGCCAATTCTTTACCTAGAGAAATGAACCATGTCACTCATACCCACTAATATCCATAACGACCACTACATTGTATATAAATATATGGATGAGACGAAAGTATGAAACCTACATTCTCGCATGTAATTCCAGGGGCTTATCTTCTACTGTTGCATCACTTGACAAACGTAGATAGAACTTCAGAAATCTAGATTTAATAGAAAGAAACCTTATTTCTTTGCTGTGATCACTTAAACTGTCACTGCCCCGTGTGTGGCCGCTAAAACTTACATCAGTACTTGGCTTACAAAACGAACTCTTAAGATTTGTTTCGCGGACACATGGTGTGTTCAAAATGTTTAGATTAGGAGCGATTTTTAATTTGGTTGACTTTTGATAAGAACACGAGGCCGATTTCGAATCTAGAATAGATTACCTTGGATTACTTAAGGTGGGCATAGAAACTATTTCGCTGCAACATTTTCTGATTTATTATGGTTATTATGTCTTGTTAGAGTAAATTCTCAAGCCTTTTTCATATAATCTGGCATAATGGCTTCAGGAGAAAAGCTTCTTTATCGACTACGCTTTTTTTTCTGGTCTTTCCTGGTTAATTTGGATAAAACAGCGCATTTTGTTGCTAAGTTCACCTCGTGACTAAAACACACGAAGCCACGGCTTATTGCGGTGTATTTAAAAGATCACCTAGCGCCATGGAAACACGCGAGGGTCACGCTATATATTTTGAGATACAAGAAAACTACAAGTGTTTTTACGAAAATGATTTTATTTATTACAAATGAAACAGACATGTAAAATACACATCTGTAACTGTAAACATGGACAACACACCTCGTATATTCCAGCTTTCTACTGCTGCTTAAGACATATGTTTCTGCTATTACTATTAAGCGTCGTCAGTTAAGCTAGTGAAGTAATTTAAAAGCTTAAATCGCCTATATGGTATAGCAAATCTCGTCCTATCAGGTGGCACCATATAATATAGTGACATCTGACGGACGAAAGAGACTATGCCGAAAATGGCAAGCCTTCCCTTGACCGGCTAAGCCGGTACAAAAGGGAAGAAAATACGCATATAGGTGTAAGTCCATTAATACGCTGCCAGATAGCAGTGAATATACAAAAAAAGGTTTAAGTATATCAATACGTTAAGCACGTATTACGCATTTGTTACAAATGAATCAGACATGTAAAATACACTTCTGTAACTGTAAACATGGACAACACACCTCGTATTTTCCAGCTTTTTACTTCTGGTTAAGGGTTGCCATTTTCGGCATAGTCTCTTTCGTCCGTCAGCTGTCACTACATTATATGATGCCACCTGATAGGACGAGATTTGCTATACCATATAGGCGATTTAAGCTTTTAAATTACTTCACTAGCTTAACTGACGACGCTTAATAGTAATAGTAGAAACATATGTCTTAAGCAGAAGTAAAAAGCTGGAAAATACGAGGTGTGTTGTCCACGTTTACAGTTACAGAGGTGTATTTTACATGTCTGTTTCATTTGTAACAAATGCGTAATACGTGCTTAACGTATTGATATACTTAAACCTTTTTTGTAGATTTTATTTATGTTCAAAATAATCACCTCCTGCATCAATGCGCTTTTGTAACCGAAGTTTCCACAACGTAAAAGCTTGAAGCCAGTCATCTTTTGGAATGCTCTCGGAAAATAGATGAATTGCTTCATCTATCTCATCCTCCGTCGTGAAACGTCGACCACGTAAATGTTTCTTTAGGTTAAAGAACAACCAGAAGTCACACATGGCCAAATCAGGCGAATAGGATGGATGTTCAATGACTTTTACCTTATTTTCACGTAAAAATTCAACTGCTGCTGTGCACTGTGTGACGATGCATTGTCGTGATGCAACATTAACCCGCGAATGTTGACTGACTGAAGAACTGCAGGTAAACATTTTGTGGTGTACCAGTTTGCTGTGACTGTACGCTGATTTTCCAGCTTGATTGCTTTTACTAATCCGGTACTACGGAAGAAAACTGCGTACATAACTTTCTTGACAGCGCTTTGCTTTTTGGCCATTGTTGGTGTTGGAGCATCTTCGTGGATCCTCACGTCTTTCAAAACTCCTGACGCGTAGGAATATCGTAAAATGGGATGTAAGTTTCATCACCTATTACTATTTTTGATAGAATGCGATGTCCACCACTATTTAACATTTCTAATGTTTCCCGAGCGATTCTTACTCGCTTTGCTTTTTGGAAATCGTTAAGCGTGTGCGGCACCCAACGAGTTACAATTTTTTTCATCCGAAAATGATTATGATGTAAAATTGAATTTACTGTTGCGGATCCTACACCTAGAGTTGCCTCAATCGCTTGATAGGTGCATCTTGGATCTTCGTCGATCATACGTCTCACTCTCTCGATGCTTCCAGCGGTAACTGAAGAACAGGGCCTACCAGCATGTTCCTCATAGCCAAGCGATATCCGTCCTCTTCTAAATTCGCTATACCAGCGAAACACAGTTGCACGTGAAGGACTTTCATCACCAAATGCGAGTTGCAATCGTTCTTTGTTCTTTGTTCTTCACTTAAACCGACCTTAAAATCGTAGTAGATCATTGCGCGTACATTTTCTCCTGACAAGTCCATATTTCGATGACAAATCGTATCTACCACGTTTGCTCTATGACAGCAACAATTCAACTGACAGTCAGAGTTTACTAATTCAGGATGGCGTTATTTGGAAATACAGTGTTGCCAGCTCTAACTTCTCTAGTTTCGTGGCATCTCAATATATATATATATATATATATATATATATATATATATATAAATATAATATCTTCGTGACCTTGGTATGATAAGGTAAACTTAATAAGTCGGCGATTAAAGGTCTGGTTCATTACTTCAAAGTATATATATTTAAAATAACTCTACATGTTTCGGCAATGATGCCTTTGTCAAGAGAATACAAAATATAAATGACAATATAAATGTCAAATAATTAAGTTGCTATGGTTTAAATTATTCAAAGATACATTCCAATAATAATAATAGATCATGCCTTAGTATTCCAAAAAATAGATAGCAAGGTGTGAACATATGTGTTGTTCGCTGCCAGAAGCTTGTGTCTCTTTCTGGGTATGAATCTGTGTGTTGGTTGCTGCTGGCAGCTTGCGTCTCTGCGTTGGGGCGGGGTCGGGCCGTCGAAGTACTGCTCGGAAAAGTAAAGAAGTTGCCGGGAAAGGGTTGGCGGCCCTACGCAACGGCTGATTATCCGATCTCTCTAAATTTACGCGACCGGTCACTAAACACACGCACGAGCGCACTAACATACAAAACCCTACACTTACGCGGTCACACAAATACAAAATCAGAGAGACGCAAGCTGCTAGCAGCAACCAACACACAGCAACCAACATACAGGTTCATACCCAGAAAGAGACACAAGCTTCTGGCAGCGAACAACACATATGTTCACACCTTGCTATCTATTTTTTGGAATACTAAGGCATCATCTATTATTATTATTGGAATGTATCTTTGAATAATTTAAACCATAGCAGCTTAATTATTTGACATTTATATTGTCATTTATATTTTGTATTCTCTTGACAAAGGCATCATTGCCGAAACATGTAGAGTTATTTTAAATATATATACTTTGAAGTAATGAACCAGACCTTTAATCGCCGACTTATTAAGTTTACCTTTTATATATATATATATATTGTAATATTACGAGCGTTAATATATTGAATAAAATGTTAATTACTGTTATAACTGCCCCAAAACGTTGGGCTCTAAATGATATGTTACGAATATGTTGATAAATAAAATTGTTTCTGCGTACGGTATACTAAAATGAATGAATGTCATAAAAAAAAAAGTCATGTAAAATTCAAATTGGGCTCATTCAATACTTATCTGTTTTATTATCTTCGGCTAGCTTCTTTTTCTCTTCTGGGCTAAGGTAGGTTCACTTCTTTCCACTTTTACTTTATTTACGTAATTTATTAAGTTAGGAACGGAACAATATCTCAAGTATATTACAAAAAAACAAAGTAAAATATTGACAATTAACTTTATTAGGGATAAAAGATTTTGCAAAGTTTGAGAAATTTATATTAATAATTTCGTGACACACAAGTAATATTAAGTGAGACACACTCGACGGTTGGTATTCGTACAGTATAATAATATGGTGTAAGACAGGTGCAATAATGTGTTGTCTCAGCAAAATAGTTTATAAAAATTACATAGCATCAAGTTTCAAAATTACAAATAGTGGATGCCAATATTTAAATAAGTTGACTAAAAATTACAGTGGTAAAATATCGGTGAAAGTAATATAAATAGTTAGTTATGGAATAAACAAAGTAAAGTTCTAGAAATGTACATGCGCAAGAAAAAAAATGGCGCGGGAAATTTTGTTAAAATTAGCAAAAACCTGAATCTTCGTATATAACCTCCGTTTCTTCCTGCGCCTGTGTTCGGGAGACGTCTTCACAACGGGAAACGGGAGAATGTTTCTGCTACGGTCCCTCGGGATAACTTGAAATTTGTTGAAATCTCCAAGTCCGACTGCGTCTTGAGCGAATGACCGATTTCGATCGTTCAACGATGTTGGTCAAGCTACGGTGAGATTTTTATGGCGGTAAAAACTTTAAAAATTCGTAAATCTCGGACTATTTGGTCGGCGGCTGTTAAATTTTGTCCACAGGTAGTTTGTAGGTAGGTGTAACGTTTTGTATTATTAAAAATCTCTTGCACTTAATAATTTCGCTTAATTATTTTAATTATTACGGAGCACAAAAAACGTGACCTCTCACTGTGACGACTAATTACCGACGCCTGCTTTTTCACTTGTTTTTAATTGCATAACTTTCCGCTAAATCGCCCCATTCTTTACTTGCATTAAATTTGTTAATATTATTAAATTAGACAATTTTACAGTATAAAACAGTTTAAAAAATTACAATTTGATTTATAAAATAATTTTGGTTGAATAACATATGTTTTATGTGTTTACAAACACTCCGTCAATATAGGTTTATTCTCGGGTTATTGCACCGTTGAAATTGTGGGCGGGGCTTACTCGTTCAAAGGCATTTGAAAATAAATACGTTACATTTGTTTGAATAAACACGCGTTAAATATGTATTTGAAAGAAAAATGAATATAAACATTATAATAAAAAAATTAGAAAAATAAGTTAATAATTTCAAGGTAAATTTGTCGTCAAAATAACGTATTTATTCTTTGAATCAATCTTTCCCCTTCTTAATATTAAAGTACAAAGTAGATATAATCATTATGGTATAAATATTAAGGTTACATATATTCTTTGTTTCTTTCAGAGAAAGAATCCTTCTTGCAATGCCTCAATTTCCCCCTTGATTAAAAGATAGAAACTTATTGAGAGCTTTTAATCAACCGTATCTAGGAGTAAGACAGAAATATATAAATGCAGTATAGTGATCTGATGAAAATTTAATGAATGTGTGTGTTCACGTTAAAAATATTTCAAATTCTATAAGTAGTTCTTTATATTATTCTAGTTAATAATTCCCTCTTTAGTAATTGTCATTAAATGGTTAAAGTTAATTGTTTTATTTTGTTTGTTCGGGTTCTTTTGTTTGAAAACCCCTTTTTAATATTAAGTAGTTATTTTCTTCTTTCTTTTTTATTTCTTATTTAATAATAATATGATTAATTTAATTAGCCTAGTCTAAATGTAAACTTATGATTAATGTAGGTTATATAATATTGTACTGTAGTACTTGTTATTGTTTTACGGACTATAACATGCTTGGCTGGTTTGTTCTGAAAGTTATTTCGGCTCGTTATGTATATTTATAAAAAAAAATACTTTATTATTTTTTAAGTGTGGTAGTCTTGTAACATAGTTATATGGTATCTACCTTTAATGTAATTTGTTTCGGGTTCAAAAAGTTCGTAGGTGTTGTTACCAATGATTATCTTAATCGTATAGGGACCTTGGTAAGCTTTCAGTAGCTTTCCCATTATTTTGTTTTTTAAATCTGTTACTCTTAATCTCTTAACTATAACTTGGTATCCTATATTGTAAGTTTTATACTTCTTAATTGCCGTATTTCTCTTTTCCTCCCATTTTCGCTTTCTTAGTGATAATCTTTCTCTGACTTCTTGTAAACGGTTACGTAAATTTATATGCTCAGAATCAGTCCATGGTCGTTGTGGTGGTTGTCCTGTGAATAAAGTTATTGGGCAGTGATTATGCACTGTGCTAGGTGTATTGTTTATAGTAAATTCTATCTGTGGTAACAGTCTGGCCCATTTTCTGTGATTTTCGTCCAGTAATATACGTAAATATTTTATCGTTTCGCGTATATATCGCTCGGTAGGATTTCCTTGTGGGTAGCGGATTGATGTATAGACGGTGTGGATGTCGTGTGAATGTAAGAACTCCTTGTAGCGATCGTTAGTGAAATAGGTAGCGTTGTCCGAAAGTATTGTTTGTGGTTTTCCATACTGTGCGAAGTAGTCCACTAAAGCTTGTAAAACGGTGTTGGTATCGCATTTCTGCGTAGGTATGAGTTTGATGAACTTAGAAAATATATCACATATTACCAAAATGTGGCGATAACCTTTGGTGCTAGGAATAAGGTTTGATAGAAAATCAATTGATATTAACTCTAGTCTATCATATGCAGTTATATTGTGGCTTATGTTGGTGTTAGTGAAAGTTTTGTCTTTGGTTATTTCGCAGAGTCGACATTGTTTTACCACGCTGTTTATTATTCGTTCGTCATTTATACAGTAGAAAGCTTCTCTGTAGAGTAACCAGCATTTTCGTGCACCTATGTGTGTGTATCTTCGGTGTATATATTCGGTTATTTCTCTGGTGTGTTGTTCGTTTGTGACGTATACAGTAGTTCTTCCTATTTGTTTTACTATGAATCGGTCCCTGATTGATATACCTTTATATTCACCTACAGTTCTTAAATGTTGTCTTATTTCATCGAAGTCTGGGCTTGATTGTATTTGTAAGATTTTTGTTTTTGAGAAAATGCCTCTCCTTTGTAGATTTATTAAGTTGATGCAAATATTCTGCCTCTTTACGTCCCCCTCCTGTCTCGTGAGTGCATCGGCCGTTACCATTTCTTTTCCAGGTTTATATTTTATTGTAAACTCGTACTGTTGTATTAACAAAGTCCAACGATAAATGCGACTGTTATTAAGTTTGCAGCTCATGATGTTGACTAAAGCTTTGTGATCCGTTTCTAATACGAATGACTTTCCTATCAAATAATTTCTGAGTTTCGTTAACGCAAATACGATAGCCAGCATTTCCTTCTCGGAAATCGTGTATCGAGTCTCGCATGTTTTCAAAGTGCGCGATATAAAATAAATAGGGATTTCTTGATCGTCTTTCATTTGTACTAGCTCTGCTGCAATTGTCTTGTGTGAAGCATCTGTTCGCACAACAAACGGTAGAGTAAAGTCTGGGTGGTGTAAACGGAGATTTTCTACAAAGTTCTCTTTTAAAGTTGTGAAGCATAATTCGCATTCAGCCGTCCAGTTCCATTTCTTCCCCTTTTTGATTAGTTCCAACAAGGGTAATGTTTTCTCGCTATAGTTTGAGACAAATTTCCTATAATAGTTTAACACTCCTAAAAAACTTCTTAACGTTTTTAAATTCTTCGGTCTCGCATACTCCTGAATGATATCTAACCGTGTCGGGTCTAATAAAATGTTGTTCTGATTAATCACATATCCTAGATAGTTAATCTCATGTCTAAAGAATTGACATTTCGCTAAGTTAAGTTTCATACCATGCGTTTTTAAGGTGTTCAGAATAATGTTAATATGTTGTAGGTGTTGTACCACAGTTTCGGAAAATATAATAATGTCGTCTAGGTAATGTAAAGCGAATTCATCATATCTGTCTAGTATACGATGCAGAAAACGTATCAGAGCGGCTGGTGATGTCTTTAAACCAAATGGACATACTCTAAACTGATATACTATTCCATTCACTAAGAAACCACAGTATTTTCTGGATTCTGGTTCTAAGTTTATTAACCAAAAAGCATTCTTTAAGTCTAATTTACTATAAATTTGTTTACCTCCGCATTTCGTTAATAAGATGTCTATGTTTTGCGGCATTTCGAATTCTGGCTTAATTCGTTTGTTCAGAGCTCTCGCGTCTAAGCATATTCTTAACGATAGGTCCTTCTTTTGAACTATTACAATGGGATTAATAAAGTATGTGTTCGATCTCTCTATAATTCCGGATTGTTCTAATCTCTCTAATTCTAAACTAACTTTCTGTTGATAGTGGTACGGAATAGGGTAATTCTTACTTATTAATGGGCAGTCATTGTCAATATTAATTGGATGTTCATATCCTTTTGCGAAAACAATATCGTTATTAATTAAAGTGATGTTTTCGTTTAAAATGTTAATTAATTGCGGTACGACGTTTGTATACGGTATTTCCTGTTTATCAATTATATTCGTTATATCATTCTTATCATTTATAATGTCAGTTGTCTGTAAATCCTCCTTAGTCTTGACCTCTTCTTCGCCCTCGTAACTATCTTTCGTTCCTAACAAATCTGGCCTATTATTCACTCCTATATATTCATTATTTATAATATTATCATTTCCAACTCTATCAATAAACCTTTCTTCAGCTCTCCTATAGTACGGTACATTATATTCTAATAAATTATTTATTACAACTGCTAAAACTTCTTTCTTATAAGTATTATATTCTTTCACTTCCTCTACGGACAAATGTTTATTAAATATTAAATTGTTCTTTCCAATTGATAAAATACCCTTTTCAAAATTCAATATCATTTTCAACCTGTTGATATTATCTATACCCAATATACAGTCATATTGTAACTTCTCTGTTACGTAACAGTGAATTAAATAACCGATTTCGTTTATTCTTATTTCGGTATTGAGTTGCTTTGTGACAGTGCCCATCTTCTTTCCATTCGCAGTAACTATGTCGGTACCCTTGGTTTGAACAACGTGTTGTTCGTATCCCTTTATTTGTTTTGCGAGATCCTCTCTAACTAATGTAATCTCGGCTCCGGTGTGGATTAAACAATTTAATTTTATGTTGCTGAATTGTAAAATAATAATGGGTAGAGAATGTACTTCATTTGCGGCGTCCCCTGCGTCTTCTATGTTTAAGAATTCCTCTGGCGATTGGTAGAATTTTATATTTTGTAACTTCCAGAGCATGTTATAGCCGTTATCATTATTTAATTTTGTTGGTTTGACGGTCCGGGTGTTGGGTTCTGATACGGATCGTCTTGTAAAATTGGAGTTTTTTTTTGTAGCCCCTCTATGTTCGTTCTGTCAGGTGATAACGATCGATGTCGCCGGTAAGCATTATTACCTGGACCTCTTCCTCTACTTGCGTAGTGATCTATTCCGCGTCTCGATTGGTGAGTTTGTGCGCGCTGCGTGTTATAAGTGTCGTTATTGTCGGGTCGGTTATTGTTATAGTTATTATTTGCCGAGTTATTCTGATAATTGTTCGGATAAGGTCCGTTGTACGTATGTTGTGTATTCGGTCGATTCTGATTGTTATAATTATTATGAGGATGATTATTGTAGTTGTTATTATTTTGGTTGTATGGTCGAGAGGTTCCTGGTTGATAACGATTGTTTTGAGCATAATTATTTGTGTTGTTATTGTTCGAATAGTTGTTAAAACGTGGTATGGGGTTGGGAATGTAGTTCGGTGCTTGTGGGTTCCTAGTGTTGTTCGTCCGATTATTAGGCTGCTGTTGTTGGTTGGTTTCAGCGAAATCGTCCAGTCTTCGGAGTATTTCGATTAGGGAGTCCATGTCAGTGACCTTCTGACAGATAATCGCCTGAGTATCCGTGAGAATAAAGTGGTTCAATAATAGGCGCGTGATCATTGATTCACTCATGTCGCTGATGTGTTTGCACTGGTTGTATACGCGAGATGCATACATCTCCCTCGTCACTTGTCCCAATCTAAATTTCCCTGTTAACAAACGAACTTTGGCCCTGTTCTGCTGGTTTTCGTCCCAGTAGTTCTTCGTAAATAACACAACAAATTGATCTAAAGAATGGCAATGTTCCTCTATCCTTTGAAACCATTCTTGTGCGCTATTCCGCAATGTCGCTCGCACTACTTCGATCCGGTGTTTCTCGTCTATAACATCCTCTAAATACCGTAGTATCCCATTTAAATACGCCATGGGGTGTACTCGAGTCATATCTCCGTCAAAATGTTGCAAGTTTTCGATTTTTATTATCGAATTACCTGTATTTATGTTATGTATAGGTGCTGTGTAAGTTCTAAGTTTATTTTCTAATTGGTTTAGGTTGTGCTGCGTTTCATTGTAATTTTCGGTTTGTACCGTTTTCATATTATCTAGATTTAAATTCACCGCCTGTATTTCTTGATTATGTATTTCTTTATTTTCATTAATTTGTGTATTAAGCTCACGTCTTAGTTGTTGGGTCTGTTCCTCATTGATTTGATTATATGTTGTTAATTTTGTATCCAATGTACAGTTATTTTCGAGTATTATTTGATTTAAATCTTTGTGAAGTTCCTTGTTCGCTGTATTAATTTTCGATTCGGTTATTTCGTAAATTTGTGTGGTTGAAGTTTCTAGTTGTTGTGCCCACTGTAAATTTTGTGATTTAACGGTCTCATCTAGTTTTAGGAGATACTTCAATTCATTTTGTTCCATGGCCTTTTGTGTTGCGGTGATTTCTGCAATTTGTACGTCGATATCCCCCTTGAATGTATTAAGTTTCATTTCTATGTTGGTGGTGTTTAATTCTATTTTTTCATTTATATTAATCAGGTTAACTTCTAATCTCGTCGTAAGTTCGTTATTTAGGTTATTTAAATCTTGTTTTAGTTCGCGATTATTAGTATCTAGTTTGTTGTTAGTGTTATCTAATTTAGTGTTTAAATCTTTGTTGTTAGTATCTAGTTTGTTATTAAGGTCTTTATTGGCTGTGTTCATGTCTTGATTATTAGTATCTAATTTGGTATATATATCTTGTTTTAATTCGCGATTATTAGTATCTAATTTGGTATTTAATTCTTGCATTTGTGTCATTAACATGTTAAACATGTCCATGAATTTACTGTCAGGAGAAACACTGGCCTCTCCGGAAACGGACGGTTGCGGTACTGTAATGTCCCCCTGTTCACTCCGGTCTTCTTCTACTGCGTCTTTCGGGGTCTTAGCTCTGTGTCTAGTATCCATTTTAGAGTATATTTAATTAGTTTGTAAATTATATTAATATTTGTACAGGTAGTGGTAACTATATTGTAAATATGTTGGTTGTAAAATGTTATTGTTTATAGTGTTATTAGATTTAATGTACACACGTAAATGCAATGACAAATAGCAAAAATATATGTATATAAAAGAAATATGAATCTGCACTTTAATATTTCCCTGTAACAACCTTTGAATATCTTACCGATGGTCTCGAATACAGCAATCCCCTGAAATGCAAAACCGTGCTCTCTCTCTGAAGTTCCACAAAGACAAAATAACAAATACATAAACAAATAGTACAATATGGTAAATGCGAATACAACGGTTCTCCTTGTTTTTATTTTTATTTTTATTAATTTATTGATTCTTTGTGCCACGAAACTTTGTTACTTGAGAAAGTGTTCCTTCTTAAGATATTTAACAATAGAGTGACTGTTTTATTGAAGTGTGGAGTAGAAGTACGCCCCAAAACGTTAGGGTGCCATTTGTAATATTACGAGCGTTAATATATTGAATAAAATGTTAATTACTGTTATAACTGCCCCAAAACGTTGGGCTCTAAATGATATGTTACGAATATGTTGATAAATAAAATTGTTTCTGCGTACGGTATACTAAAATGAATGAATGTCATAAAAAAAAAGTCATGTAAAATTCAAATTGGGCTCATTCAATACTTATCTGTTTTATTATCTTGGCTAGCTTCTTTTTCTCTTCAGGGCTAAGGTAGGTTCACTTCTTTCCACTTTTACTTTATTTACGTAATTTATTAAGTTAGGAACGGAACAATATCTCAAGTATATTACAAAAAAACAAAGTAAAATATTGACAATTAACTTTATTAGGGATAAAAGATTTTGCAAAGTTTGAGAAATTTATATTAATAATTTCGTGACACACAAGTAATATTAAGTGAGACACACTCGACGGTTGGTATTCGTACAGTATAATAATATGGTGTAAGACAGGTGCAATAATGTGTTGTCTCAGCAAAATAGTTTATAAAAATTACATAGCATCAAGTTTCAAAATTACAAATAGTGGATGCCAATATTTAAATAAGTTGACTAAAAATTACAGTGGTAAAATATCGGTGAAAGTAATATAAATAGTTAGTTATGGAATAAACAAAGTAAAGTTCTAGAAATGTACATGCGCAAGAAAAAAAATGGCGCGGGAAATTTTGTTAAAATTAGCAAAAACCTGAATCTTCGTATATAACCTCCGTTTCTTCCTGCGCCTGTGTTCGGGAGACGTCTTCACAACGGGAAACGGGAGAATGTTTCTGCTACGGTCCCTCGGGATAACTTGAAATTTGTTGAAATCTCCAAGTCCGACTGCGTCTTGAGCGAATGACCGATTTCGATCGTTCAACGATGTTGGTCAAGCTACGGTGAGATTTTTATGGCGGTAAAAACTTTAAAAATTCGTAAATCTCGGACTATTTGGTCGGCGGCTGTTAAATTTTGTCCACAGGTAGTTTGTAGGTAGGTGTAACGTTTTGTATTATTAAAAATCTCTTGCACTTAATAATTTCGCTTAATTATTTTAATTATTACGGAGCACAAAAAACGTGACCTCTCACTGTGACGACTAATTACCGACGCCTGCTTTTTCACTTGTTTTTAATTGCATAACTTTCCGCTAAATCGCCCCATTCTTTACTTGCATTAAATTTGTTAATATTATTAAATTAGACAATTTTACAGTATAAAACAGTTTAAAAAATTACAATTTGATTTATAAAATAATTTTGGTTGAATAACATATGTTTTATGTGTTTACAAACACTCCGTCAATATAGGTTTATTCTCGGGTTATTGCACCGTTGAAATTGTGGGCGGGGCTTACTCGTTCAAAGGCATTTGAAAATAAATACGTTACATTTGTTTGAATAAACACTCGTTAAATATGTATTTGAAAGAAAAATGAATATAAACATTATAATAAAAAAATTAGAAAAATAAGTTAATAATTTCAAGGTAAATTTGTCGTCAAAATAACGTATTTATTCTTTGAATCAATCTTTCCCCTTCTTAATATTAAAGTACAAAGTAGATATAATCATTATGGTATAAATATTAAGGTTACATATATTCTTTGTTTCTTTCAGAGAAAGAATCCTTCTTGCAATGCCTCAATATATATATACGATAAATGGCATTTTAAAGATGGGAGTAAAAAATACATTTAACACATTTATGTCGTTGCTAACTTGACAAATTTATAAAGCTAACAAAAAATAATCTATAGATGTACAAAAGGCAGCCTAACATATTAGTCGACATGGAGTATTTTGAAACCAGTTAATTTTCCAATGAGGCTGAACAAAAAAATAGAGTTCTTCTATTTATTACCCTCCATCACCACGAAAATTTTATCGGTTGAATTTAGACGATCCCAGTACCATACCCTAGACTAATTTTAGGAAATAAATCGTCACCAGCAAAGATGGATTACAAAAGAATAATTTTCTCAACAAAACGTCATTATATGTAATCTCTAAATTACATTGTAGTGCTTTATTGTTCATGGACTGACAATTCAAAAAGAAAAAAACAAAAAATATCAAAACTGAGTTAGTAAAATATTAAGGTAGTTGTTAGTTTTCGCAAAGACAGGATAGTAAACATAAGGCTAAGGTTTATTAAGATGTAATAGTAATGATACAGATTTAGAATATACATCTAAATTAACTACCTCCCCATAACCAATATATATATACCCATTACATGTACCCATTACTTGTGAAATTTGTTCGATGCGGATTTACACATTATTACGCGCAACTTCATTTTCATATCCCTTTCAGTATTTGAATTCAGCTTTAATAACGATAGCCACTTGATTTTATGTACATTCGTTCTGCAGTAGAAATGAAACGAAGTAGAAATGGGACCAGCAATATACTAGTAGTTGTGAATATTTTAGTTGAATTGGTTTCACAATAAAACTCACTTTTTTATATTTGAAATACTTATAACTATAATTCCTAATTAAGTACTCTATACAACACATACATCGTGGAAAAAAGTAACGAATAAATTCGTTAACTTCGATAATATTAATTTTTTGGAAAAAATCTCAGAGGCGTATACCGATTTTAACTATAGTAAATATTAAAAAAAGGTATAAAACCCCTTACCACAATTAGTAATCGTATCTAAAATACGTATTTCGACATCTAAGCTGTCCTCATCAGTAGGTAAAACCACTGAGCAAAGTGTTGAACATGAGGCACAGTAAAGCTAACACATAGAATCGCGCACAACTTTACACGGCATCCATGTATACACTGAATTTTAAAACGAATACGCAAACTAAAACTACGTCAACTTACCTCTGTTAATAAAACGGCACCAACATGTGTTTATTCTCACGCCCTCAACTTGTTTTACCTCTTTTTTAAGAATGAGCAAGACAACTATATAGGATATGACCCTCCTCCGAGTTAAACGTATTAATTTTGTTTTTAACGACATGAATGATCTCTAAGGTTGTTGATATTTTTGACAAGTTTTAACCCTTTTACCGTTACGGTATGAACCGTGTCCAATACATGGTTTGCGACGCTCAATTTTTCTGGTCCATTAAATTTAATATGTGATATGTGTACTTTAAAACGGGTTATTATTGAGCGTTTCATTTGACCTATATATTTCAATTTACGGCAGCACAAACAGAAGTTAGTTAATAAAGAAAATGGATTACTATAAAAACTCTCAGATTAAAGGACTGTTTTTACTCAAATCAATTAAAGGAAACAAGTTAGTAATTATGGACAAAGTCGGCTATTTCCAAAGAGTTAAAAATCTAATTGTAGAAGGTTCGTATGTGGGAACTAAGAGGAACCCGTTACCTAAAATGTTTAATGACACTAAAGACGCATTGAAAAAATGTCCAATATTAATAACATCAACCCCCCCCCCCAAAAAAAATTAAATGTTAGCAACCCTTTAGTACCAAGAATATATTGTTTGCCGAAGATACTTAAGCCAGGTAACTCAATGAGACCAATCGTTTCAGGTATCAACTCATCGACTTACTTGATTTATAAATGATTAGTTAATGAATTTAAAAATTGACCTGTGAAACCAGAAAGTTTGACAATTAGTCACTCCTTAGAATTTGTTCAATTAATTAAAGAATGCGAACTTGAAGACTCGGAAATTTTAGTTTCATTCGATTTAACGTCATTGTTTCCTTCGGTATCTATTCCAGAAACTTTGGAATATTTAGAAGACTTGCTTTATAAAAAAAACAGTAAGCCTTTAAAAGTAAAGGAATACATGGGAATGACAAACCCTTTGGATAGCGCAAAATTGTTTCCAAGTTGGAGAAAAATTTTATGAACAGAAACAAGGCACTATCTCATTTCATAGCTAATTTATTTATGAGTCGATTTGAAATAGAATTTAAAAATAACACTAAATATTTTTCAAGAGTCTGGATCAGGCACGTAGATGACATTTTCGCAATTTTTGATACACGTAAATGTGAATTGGACAGGTTCGTTAAACAGCCAAATTTGAAATTTCCGACTATTCAATTTACGGTGCAAACAAAAAACAATGATAGGATACCATTTTTAGATACATCAGTAATTATAAATAAGCATAAAATAGAAATCGATATTTTCCGGAAAGAAACCAATGTCAATAGATTCATCATCGCGGATTCATATCATAGATTTCAACATAAGACAGCTTCCTTTAATTTCTTAGTGAATCGGTTACTAAACTTTCCGTTAACAAAAGAGAGATACAAGTAGAACTAGATTTCATTAATGACATCGCGAAGTATAATGGCTTTGACATAATTAATAAATTAGAAAAACAAATTTAAAGAAGAAAATCCGCGAATCCACAAGTTTAATATCTCAACGTAACCAGGAGAAAAAGTACATATTGCAGTGGAATGTGCTTTTGATTGCTTATTAATTAATCTTTTATTCACACTACAACTTATGATGCCGGCTGTACAGTCTAGTAGATTCCACGAACTCCCATCTCACGGATCGTTCTTCTCAGAATAGGTCCAGGTTATGTTAGAAGTAAAACAATAAATGTCAATAAAAGTCACGATTAGCTAATTTACAAATTTTTAATAAAAAAAAATAAAAAAAAATCCCTTTACCGAATGTATAGGGTGCTAAAGCAACATTAACAGTAGCATTTGGAGGAAACACTCTTTGTGAATATGACTCGCACACAGAGAAAAACCCCCTGTGACTCTCGAACAAATATAAAACTAATAAATACTGGAGAAATTTGTCAAGTTTGACCTCTACTTTAACCCCTACAATATCAAATGTCAAAAACAACAAAGTTTTCAAAACCCGCGTAAATTGGCTTACAGTCATGCTCAAAATAAAACACGACACAATTCAACCCACAACTTAAAAAAAAATCCAACCTGAATTCAAAACGTTCTAGACTATTATCTTTAAGAAAAACTCCACTAACAAAAAAACATGACAATTTTTCTCTAATACTCATATACGATTTTAAATATCAAAATTATTACAAATAATACATAAAATACAATAATAAAAATAAACGTAGTATCAATTATATAAATTAAATATTTTTTATCAAACTTACATAGATCTATGCACTGATAACACAAAAAACTACATGAGAGATATCATACTTATTAGATCATACCAAAATCACAAACTCTCGCAAAAAATCGAAGTAACATTACATGCACCTGAATAAAATGCATAAACAAAATAAAACCCGAATTTACTAAAACAGAGAATAAAAATGAATTTCTTATCCTCTAACAACCCGGTCACTTTAGAAGTTAAGATATCTCTGCCAAAATGAAGTTCCAACATCCGCACGGATATCCCCACCAACTATAAAATCAAAAATATACAGAAAAATATACATCTTATAACAATATGATATCCGGAGTAGCGGCTGCTTTAAACATCTGACCAACCTAAATATACGAGGATGGATCAAAATTTCAAACATAATAAAATTCATCACTTAAAATTAAATATATTTATAACGATCCCCGTCTGAAATAAAATAAACATCAAAACTTGAAATAGATAAGTTTAATCAATGTACTACAGAAAAAAGTTTAATATATAGTTCAATTATTTTCCTTTCTTGTCCATGGAAAAATCCATGACAATATGCTTACGATACCAAGGTCTTCAAGTTGCTTTTCGTCCCAAGAACACCATCAAAAGTCTCATAGGTAACACCAAAGATAAAGTTAATTTGAATTTAAAATCAGGATATACGAAATTAATTGCGGCGATTTAATTTATATTATAATTATAACTGACGCTCAACAATAATCCGTTTTAAAGAACACATATCACATATTTAATTTAATAGACCAGAAAAATCCTACGTCGAAAACCTTGTATTGGACACGGATCATAACGTCACGATAACAGGGTTAAAACTTGGCAAAACCCTAGAGATCTGGACACATACGAAAGCATTGATATCGTTAAAAATTATTATCTATTACCTTGTCCTGTATTTGGAACTTGTTCTGTTGGACAATAAAGCTTATTATTATTATTGTTATTATTATTATCATTAAAAACAAATGACATTAGAAACTGAAGATATGCTGAAAATGTTGACTATAGTTAAAATCACTACATCCCTTTGAGATTTTTTCCAAACAATTAATATTAAGGAAGTTAACTAATTTATTCGTTAGTTTTATTTTTCAATTTATCAACGAATTTTTATATTAATTTGATTAATTGCTTTAGTTTCTCAAATTAATTTCCTGTTACTATATACTATATCACACGTTGCAATTCTCATTTGTCTTAACCGATTATATTATAAGATCAAGTGTCCAAGTTACGATATCCCCTGATTTAAATGTCGTATTCTTGGCATTTAACGTCGTCTACGGAAAGAAGGGATCCGCTTGTTAGTCCGTTACCAAGTGATTCAAGACAAGGGTAGCGATGGGAGCGATGGTAGATGAATTAATGTAGAACTTACGTTTCGTCTCAACACGACGACGAGACTACCAACTGACTATTCGATTCAGCTAACACAAAGATGAATGGAATGGGCCTAGACATGGGGTAGATGAACATAAATGAATTATCAGATATCGTAGAGTTTGGAATAATTTGATTGGTGAAGTATGTTCAAATTTTGTGTTATATTGAATTAGATATTCAGTTCTAGGAAGAAACGAGATTAAAATTCGAAACTTTCGAATCATCTTTTTAAAAATCTATTTAAAAAATTATTTTCTGATGTCTTGGCGTAGTCTCTTCATTTCATTAATTTTTTTGCAGCGCTAAAGAAGATTTTAGGTGCAAATCAATTGCATTTTCGAGAAGTGATGTGAATGAAATAAATACATATACGACGCTAATTATTCGAATTTTTTATTATGGCGAATTTTTTTTTTCAGTAAAAAATTCGAATAGTTAGCGTCGTATATGTAGAAACTATTTAATTCAAGATTTTAGGTTTCTTGAATATAATAATTTTTAGAACCAATTTATTTAATATTAGGTGATTTCGACGTAATTTAACTGTGGTTATGAGGATATTATTTTCAAATTCCAATGAGCTGACAAAAATAAATAAAGGCAACAAGAAAAGCTTTAATATATACAAGAATTACACACAAATTCCAACTATTTCTTAATAGAGTCGCCACCGACATTAAGGTATTTAACGTAACTGGGAATCAGTTTCTGTAACCTTCTTCATATTATGTTGCCGCCTGGGTTCTCAGCCGATTTTGAGCACAGATTTCCAGCTCCTTATTAGTACTGAACCGCTGCTTTCCCAACCATACTTTTATTCCGGAACAAAAGGCAGACATTTCCTTCGAAGTCAAGGCTGCAGGGCTGGTGGTTGAACAGCTCCCATCCGAAATTCTTAAGCAGTTCCATTGCCTGTGCTGTTGCATGAAGGTATGCATTATCACGAAGAAGGGCAATTCCTGATGACAACATACTCTTCTTTCGTTGGCATTGCTTTCATTAGACGTGTAAGGGTTTCACAGTATGTTGCTGCAGTTATTGTGGTCTCAGATTCCATGAACCTCAACAACAAAATTTCTCTACAGTCCTCTACAGCCTGTCCAACAGGAAGCTCTTACATAACGTATTCGTTTTGGGACACTTCGTTTCTTCGTAAATTTTTTATTTCATTTCCGTTACAGTTTGCAATAGCTAGACACGCATTTTCGCTCTTTAAAACTTTGACTTCAAAGATAAAATTCATATGGTGCACTACTTGCTATTAAATTAGAAAGAGCTGCCCATCTATAGTTTTGTCAAAATCGTTTATGTTTAGAGCATGCTACTACAGTACATGACAAATGTTCCAATGTTTTTTATATATAGAATGCTCTTGAATAATCGAATTCTGAATTTAATTTTTTTAATTTTAAGTATTAATGATTTGGCTTAATTTTTTAAAAGTAACCCCTGCCAACTAATTATAATATTTGTATAATAAAGCAATTAATACGATAAACCGAAATATGAAATGAAATTTATTATATCTACGGCTTCTGATGAAAAAATTTCCACCGCGACCCCCACAAGGTTATATGAAAGCATTCTATCATTTTTTACTGCATATTGTACAACAAAATAAATTCTATTGCCGTTTATGAATTTAAAAATTTTAAATTAAAAGATAACAATTTTAACTCTTCGATATATTTTTTTATCATTTACAATAACACTTAAAAGACAATATATGAGATGATCAGGAATCCTTTTCAAGAAAATTTTTGTGTAACTTTATAAAATTTCTATCAGAATATACTTGAAAGAGAAAGAGAATATCCCAGAAAAAACTCAATTGACGAAGAATTATGGGTACAGAAAACTTTATATATGATTTTAATAATAATAATTGTTTTTATTTTCCAAAAAACTTTTCCATTAAGAGGACAATACAATAATAATGTACAGCATTAAAATAAAATTATAATCAATAAGAAAAAGTAAATTAAAATAAAAGTTAACAATTCAAATTGGAAAGAAATGATATGGCATTCTAGAGCCTAACAAAAGTTTGAACGTAATTCCTTCAATCATAATTAATTGTGTCATAGAAGCGAAAAGGATCAAGGATGGTCTTGTTTTCTTCTTCTTGTTGTCATTTTTAACCTTACAACTAATAGGTGCTTTTGGAAGAAACCGTTTGTTATAGCATTGGCTTCAACAAATGATTCACTTGATCTTGTTCCATATCTCGGCACCATAATATTGTGATAACTCTTCTGTTGGATTTCGATTAAATATAACACACAGTAACTAAGAATAACGATATCAACAAAAAGTACATTAAATAAAAACTAACAATAAATACAGTATTTATATTTCATTTATATACATATTTATTACTACGATATTAAGTACACAACGATTCCTGTTCGAATAAGCATCCTTCCGTTCACTGGTTACATACTCCTCTGGTGGTTCCCAAACGTTCGCTTTCTAGAGAGACCGACATGCACAGCCGGTGGCATCATCGTTTAGGCAACGGGCTGGCGTAACGTCGCATGACCCACCTCACAATGTCAACATCAGAGGATAAATTCTCGAGCGTCAATGAGAGTGATAACTAGCTTAATCATAAACGTAGGACCGGCTACCTCTGCGATCAGAAAGATGCGATTCCGTAGTAATTCCTGATAGTCAAAGTTGCTGGCAATATCATTACCACATGATTTTTAAGTTAAATATTTCAAAAACCTTCTGTGTACTCTCTCGATCAGCACATTATAATAGACGTAATATGATACGAAATAATTATTCACACAGGGCTGGAAAATATACATATTTTCCAGCCCGTTGCCCGTTAAAATACTTATAACAGTGCATAAGTATTATATTTACCCGATATAATATAAATATAAATAATAGTTGAAGTGCTATGATACACCTACGCAGACAAGATTTAATAATAATCCTGTTGCTAGTTGAGGAGGACCACTGCTGCCCTTAGCTTGTACTTTATTGGGTGATATAGAATATACTATTTTTTCCTTCGAATATTACGAATTTTATTTGGTTTTTTTCTTATGTCTGTTATAGTCTTCCGGTTAGTATCTTATATTCTAATTCAATTGCCTTTTGATTTTTATAAACAATAATAAAGAAAATGATTTTTCTTGATTCGAGTCCGCCTCTGTTGCAGTTAAATGTATTGCCTGCAATACGTGCTTCCATCTCTAATTCATCAGTAATTCTCTTTACCGACTACCTATATTGTTCTATATGTCTAAAGATAATTATTTCTTGACATTAGCATGTTATGGTAGATTCCATTAGTTGGCGATTTCAGGTCTGGTTTTACTTCAGCATGTATATATTTAAAACAATCTTACATGTTTCGGCATATTATATATATACATATATATATATATATATATATATATATATATATATCTAATTAATGTTAACCGGAAGGAGCAGAATTAATTAATAATTAATATGACGTTTTATGACGATTTTAGTTTTATTATAAACATAATAATTTTACTTTTAAAAGACGTTTAACGTTCAAAGTATTTAATCACGTTTAATTAATGCGGCATAGGTTCGTTAACATATTCGACGTAAAGGCTATTATTTATAACCACTAAAAAAACATTGTCATCTAACAATAACATTCACTACTTATGAATAGGAACTTATATCAAAAGTATCATCCCGAATTTTGTCGATTTTTTCTGCAGGCTAACGAAGTTGAATTACAGCTGTATTTCGGTAAATATATAATAAACAAAGATATGGACTGATTTTAACTACATTTTGGCCCTAAAAGTGTTGATGAATTACAACGAAATTTCTTTTTTGATTTTCAGTTAGACATTTACTCGTATTCTTCAGATTGCTTGTACACACTATCTCTATTATTTTTGCTTAAGCATTTAAATATTCGATATTTTCATAGCTGGATACATATTGTAGTGGCCTTTTCCCCGAAGAAATAGAAGATAATTTTGAACAATATATTTTACTTATGTACATTTATTTTGCAGGATATTTTTATATATATATATTTTGAAAATTATGTTATTTTAATGTTTGGACCGATTCTGTTGACCACATCTGTATATTTCTGTGACGTAGATAATTGTTATAGTTCGACATGTTGTCACATATTGCGCTTCGTTTAAGTGGGTTTGAGGGGTGTAATCTTTAGACACACATTGAACATCAGTAGATGCAGTTGATTTTAAGGAAATGGTTAATTAACTATTGTTTTTGATTAAAATCACGTTTATTGTTATTAATTGGTTGTTGGTGATTTTGAATTCATTACGGGATCATTAACGAGCGTTTTGATTAGTTAATTTTGTTTAATTTTATACTTATCTGCCATATGTGTTTCAAATATAGTTTTTATGATTTAAAAAATGTAAGTAATTTTAAAGATTTAATATTTCAATGCATTGATTATATTTGATTGATTGTTAGAATTGTATTCATTATTGAGTATATTTAATTTTGAGATGTTTGATAGTTGTTTGAATAGCAAGGAAAATTTTTATATTTCTTATGAGGGATTTTTTTCTTTATTCACGTGTATTAGATATTAGTTGAAATAAGGTTTTGGAGGGAAAATTCATATTCATGTTTAGTGCGCATGTTCTGGTCTTAGACACGCGTGATAGCAGTTTGTATCTGTTTGACGTTTGATTTTGGGGATTTAGTAAACAATTGAAAATTAAAAGTTTTCCATCCTATTTAATTAGGTTAATTTTGTTCGCGTATAAATTGGAGGTTTTCATTGCGAGCGTGTCATTTATCTCGCAATCTTTTTCCTCCTGCTTTTTGTTAGTTATGCAATTAGCTATCTTAATGTTTGATTAAGATTTTTTTTTCTTTTTCTTTTTCAATAAATTTTTGTAGCAAAGTGTTTGTTTTAATACGTGTATTTTGTTTTTCTGTCCACGTTCGTAAATGAACCTGAGACTTTAGAGGACTCTATTAAAAGAAATAAACTCTCCGAAGAGCAGCACGGACTCATTGTGGTGCATTGTGGACCATTTTCAACAAATTACTACAGTACACAGCAATATGTATATATATATATATATATATATGTATATATATATATATACTCAGACTACATTAAAAGCACTGAAGTAAATGTTTCACTTCTCAATCATATTAGGAAATTGTAAATGCCGAATGCGCAGCCGAAATGTTATTATTCCAATATGTAAATTGCAGTCAGAATTACTTTTGTATTTGTAACAGTACTATTATCATTAGCCGCCTATATATAAAGATAAGGAAATTAAGATATAGATCTGAATGAATTATGTAAATTTGAATTCATTCAATAACTTCGGAACGATTACACTTAAACCCAGAGGCGCCGTTCAATAACGCTAAACAGCTTGTCGACACGCTATTTCGTCATTATATTGTATTAAATAATCACAAAGCTCGCGCAATCACAAAAGAAAACGCATATCATTTTTTCAGAGATCATTAACCGGAAAGACCACTTCCCCATCCATCATATTCCGGGTAAGAGAGAAAAAAGCTTGTGACTCAGGTGGTTTATTTTATGAGAAAAACACCTAGCACGCTTAAAATACACATTAAACCGATATTAAATCCTCCCGTGCTCAACAAACTTAGTAATGGGGGAGGGACTAAGTTTATTTATAACTTCCAGAAAAAATCGTGCGGTTGGATGTAGAAGTTGTGGTTTTGTAGTAATGACTTCGCAAAATGCTTTTTTAATAATAGAAGAAGGAAAACATAATAATACTAAAGTGAGATTTTGTCCTTATAAGAAAGTTATGGTTTCATTATTTTTGTATTATTTTCTTAGAAATTGAAATATTCCTGTACTTTCAGGAATAAGCCAGAGGTTATTAAGTACATGCGAAGAAGTAATTTAGATGCAAAATGTGCACGAAAATTGATAATGTTGATCACCGACAAATATATAATCACCCATGATATATTTATCACTAACGTCAAATACGTCTATGTGATTAACAAAATAGCAAAATTGTCCTATGTTCTTTTAATATTAGTAGGCGGTGATGATTAATACATGACATTTTCACGAAAGAAAACAAGAGTACAAATATAAAAAAAGTGCGACTTGCGACTTTTGTGTTAGTTTTACGATGCCCCAGCTATCTATCTTTCTACTTCTTTGCGCACAATGTTCTTTGTACCACCCCAAATAGATCTCTCAATTCCTCTCTGTTAGTCTTGTTTCTTCAATAAAATCCACTACCCTCCTCAGGAGAAATTTGAGTATCGGAATAATTGAAACATACATGAGTGGGTAAAACCCCACAAGTTTTGTATAATGCAAAGGTATTTTTAATAATATAAAATATTATTTTTAATAATATGAAATTTGAGTACCCTCGTAGGGTCCAATAGATATTTTCCGAAAGCAGCCTTCAATTTCTCACACGTGTATATTACATAAAGGCTAGTTTATTCCTGTTTTTCACATGTCTTACACCAGGGCTCGCTAACCCAACCCCTAGCTGTACAGATTCTTCAGAGAGTGTCTGGTTATCAAGCCGGTAATAGTTTGAATTTATTTTTCATTACTACGAATTAGGTTGACTGAAAGCCCAGCGTTCAGTTCCTCTAGTAGTATCTTGGTATGGAGTTGACCTACCGTTAGCCTCCACTTATTTTTATGTTCTCATTCTAGCCATAACCAGATCGCCCGTCTAGCGAAATACTTGGCGATTTCACATACAGGTTCTGGCCCTATGAACTTTCTTTTGGAACATTCCTTGGCCAGTTCGTCTCATTGCCTTTAACCTCCTCATCTGCTGGCACCCATATCAGTGGCACAGCATTGTCTTGTGCCAGTTTATTGACGACCTGGATACAATGTTTCACCAGTGACCTGGTAGATGGATTCATAATGGCTTTAATAGCCGCCTGACTATCAGTCATTATGTTAATTTTTTTGTTTGCGCAGCCGGCTTCCGGAATTTCCTCGACGCAGGCGGCGACTGCAAACAATTCGGCCTGGAAAACCGTAGTATGTTTCCCCAGACATATCGATATTTTCCTTCTAGGGCACATTCGGCATATACCTGCACCTGCGCCCTGACTAGATTGTGATCCATCAGTGTACCAGGTGCCTTCACCACAATCGATCCAGCGACTTTTTGCCTGTTCTCTGGTCGGTATAAATATGTTCAGCTTAGCTGTAAACATAATTTCAGGTGCCATACTGTCAACCAGCATTTGTAATAGCAACTCTCCCAGTATGGTTCGTGATATTTGTATGCCCCCCCCCCCCCCCCACAACCTTATTAGGACATCATAAGTTATTGGCCTTCAGCCTCAGGATCGCAACCATGGTCTTCGCTTTCACAAATAGTTCCAACGGAGGGAGACATACAATTGCCTCCATGGAGGCGATTCCCGTGCTGTTCATAGTTCCGGTGATTCCCAACAGAGCTTGTCGTTGGAGAGTCGTGAGGAGCCCCACCGACGATGTCGGCTCCGTCCTCTACCAGACAACTACCCCATAGGTAATCGTTGGTCTTACTACTACGGTATACAACCAGTGTACCACATTTGGTTTAAGCCCCCAGGTTTTACCAACAGCTCTTCTGAATCTCCAGCAGAGCTACATCGCTCTGTCCGCCACTTTGACTAGGTGTCTGCTCCAATTCAGTTTCACAACAAGTGCTAAGCCTAGATACTTCACTTCAGTGGTTAGTTCTAACTCTTGTCGAAACAGCCTTACGTTGCCCAGATCATTTAGTTTTCTCATTTTGGTAAAGGCTATCAATTTGTTTTGTTGAGTATTGACAATTAATCCTTCCTCAAGGCACCATCACTCCACAATTTGCAGAGTATTTCGCATAATGCTCGCCGCTGTCTTCGGGAATTTCCCCTGGGACACAATGACTATATTATCGGCAAACTTCTGCGATCATATTCCCTGGTCATTTAATGTCCTCATGAGATTATCCACTATTAGACTCCATAGTAGCATTGACAATACTCTTCCTTGAGGGCAGCCTTTGTTTTAGTAGTGGAATTCATATCTACCTTATATAAGAATGTTGAATTATAAAACAGTTGAATTATAAAATAAATAAAACGCATTCCAAAAAAATTGAATATTGAAAACCTTATAAATTAAATATAGTAGTGCCTTAGAAAGTGTTATCATTACTAAGAAGTATATGCAATATTTACAATAATTATTGTCAATAATAACACAACAAAGCCAGTTTTTTTGTTGTTGCATGACACTTTTAAGTATTGGTTGCTAACGTCAAGTCAGTGATTCTGACTCTACATTCAGATACCTCATAACAGCTCGAATTCTTGACATAATCAACCTCTTAAACCTTGGGTGTTATTTATGGTGAAAGTAACACGTGCCTGCATGTCTGGAAAGATATTTTCACTAATAATATAACAAGTGTTACGATTGTCATCGGTGATAGCTTGAGTTAACACCGCTGAAAATTTAAGCACGAGTTCAATTTTCTATATGTTTTAACGAGTGATATCACCGTTGATTAATTATAACACGTGTTATATTTGGTAAGAGAATATAAAGAACGTTAACAAAAAATTAATTTTTAAAAAAGTCAAAAATTTTAAACAACCTGTCAGTTTGACAGTAAATAATTACAGTTACAGGATACTCAACACAACAATTATTTATTTATACAACACATATTTTGAACGTTAAATGTACGGTTTTGATATACAGCTTGTGTATTACCGCATTTGTTATGGAAAACTGAAACACTATTAGATGTTTATATCCTTCTCATTTTATTTACTATTTAATAATGTCGCGTGGATTGCATGTTTAAATAAGTATTTCGAGCAGCTATTGTGACCAGTTATCTTCAAGACTTGTTGCTCTGATATATCTACGTTCGCCAAATAGGTTACAGCTGTTGATCTATAAGATCTACTGATTAAAATATTTTCTTGCCTGGTTAACAGCGCTATTTTCTGACTTTGACGCGTCTATTGAAACTTTTTGTCATTTTGAAGATATACAATTTTATTCATTAAAAACAGGTGACAGTCAACATGTGGTGATAGAATTATCATATATTTTATAGCCTATTCTGTGACTTTGCTTTTGTACACTGTGAGCAACAATGAAAATGCAGCTTCATTAACGCGATATCAAAAATATATTCCATATATCAATACTTATTTCCTTCATATGTCAGAAAGCGGTAAAATTGTCAATTTTTTTTTACTTATGTTTTTATCCATATGCGTACGTGTTGCTCTATTTGCTGTTTCTCTTATTAATAATTTGCTGTTTAGTATTCTACATATTAAAACCTTTCTTTCTAAATATATATGGTCGTGCCTACTCGGAAAAAATTGGTGTGTGAAATAATTTAAAATTAATGCGCGTAAAAATAAATGATAAATACGTGTTACTTTCAGGTTAGAATGTTCACTGGCGAACATAATAGGCTTATTTTAGAAGCCTATTTCCGTACTGGAGAAAGAGAAATGGTGTTTGGAAGTATTCATTTATGTCTTGCTTTAACCAATTTCAAGAAGCTTTTCCTAATGAAGAAATTTCAAGAGATACGTTTCGTCAAGATGCACGTCGTGTTGTAGATCGTTTTCGTGATACAGGCAGTGTATGTAAAAAGAAATCATCTGGTAGACCTAAAGTATTAACAGAAGACGTTGTAGAGGATCTACGCCAAAGAGTCGAGCACAGTCCTAAAAAATCATTACGGAAATTATCATTACAGACAGGTATTGCATCTATTGCATATTTGACTGTTACTTATTATCATGTCATTTTACAGAAATTTCTTACGGTTCGTGATGCACTGCTTTAAAAAAAGTGTTACATATGACACCATATAAAATGAGAGCAGTCCAAGAGCTTTTGCCGTTAGATTTGGAGAAGCGTGTAAATTACTGTCGGTGGTTTAATGCTACTCTAAATAATGATGATGTATTTGATGTAACCTTCTTTAGTGATGAAGCATGGTTTCACTTAAGCGGCCTTATCAATTTACAAAATTACAAGGTGTGGTCTTTCGAAAACCCTCATGTATTTCATGAAACACCACTGCATCCATTAAAAGTTGGGGTATGGATTGCAATGACAAGAATAATTGGTCCAATTCTCATTTACAACAACATAAATGCTCAACATTACATAGAGCAAATATTGCAACCATTTGTTAATGAATTACATGATGATGAACTACAGGCGGGATATTTTCAACAAGATAATGCAACGGCACACACAGCTGCGGTTACAATGGAATTGCTGCAACAGTTTTATGATAACAGTTTAATAAGCAGAAATATTTGGCCCCCGAGTTCTCCCGATCTAACACCACTTGGCTATCTTATGTATGGTTATTTAAAAAATAAGGCATTTAAAAATTGAATTCATACAATAGAAGAATTAATAGAAGTTGTGGCGAATGAAGTAAATGCCATAACACCTGAAATTCTTAGTAAAGTTTTCAATAATATGAAATCTCGCATTAATTTATATGTACAAACCAATGGAGAACACTTTGAACATATTGCAGTGGAATGTGCTTTTGATTGCTTATTAATCTTTTTGTTCACACTACAACTTATGCTTCCGGCTGTTCAGTCTCGTAGATTTCCTAGAGCTCACTTCTCTCGGGTCGATCCTTGCGGATATGGGCCAGGTTATATTTAAAGTAAAACGACAAGCATTAATAAAAATCAGATCTAGTTTGTTTACAAGTTTAATAAAAATTAAAAAAAAGAAAAAATCCCTTTACTGAATGTACAGGGAGCTAAAGCAGATTAAACAGTAGCTTAGGAGGAAAGACTCTTTATGAATATGACTCGCACAAAGAGAAAATCCCCCTGTGACTCTCGAGCAAACATATAATTAATAAATACTTTAGAAATTTGTCAAGTTTGACCTCTACTGTAACCCCTAAAAACCAAATGTCAACAACTACAAAGTTATCAAATACGCGTGACAGCCTTACAGTCATGCGCAATAAAACATGACAAAATCAAACCCATAAACAAAAAAAAAACCAACCTGAATTTAAAACGATCTAGAATATTTTATCTTGAAGAAAAAACTCCATTACAAAAACATGACAATTTTCTCTAATATTCATATACTGATTTAAATGGCAAAATAATCACAAATTATACACTAAAATTACAATCATAAGTAAATCAAATTTTATAAGCAATAATATAATTAAGTGTTTTTACTTACATCGATCTAAGCACAATCAACACAAAAAACTACGTGAGAGATACCATAATTTAATTAAAATATCAAATGCGAGATCACAAACTCTCGTAAAAATCGCAATAACTTAAATGCACAAAAATAAATGCACCAACCAATAAAAAAACCCGACTTTACTCAAAAACAGAGAATAAAAATGAATTTCTTATACTCTATGACCACTTGGTTTGCTAGATCTGGTATCTCTAAATAAATTACCGCGAAAATCTCCTACATCGAATTCAATAGTACACCATTTAGCCGCACCCACCAATCTAATATAATACATACAGGGCCAGTCAAAAATATAATTACAAACATAATAAATATAAATAAAATTCAAAAATACATTTAAATCCCAAATTATTCAAATGTAGTTCAAAACTTAATTCTACCAATTTTTCTCGCTCTCTCTCTGGTTAGAAAAATTCACGACAATATGTTGTAAATATTGTTTATAATCTTGTATGTTTTATATTTAATAAATGTGTATCTTGTTTATTTTTCTACTCCAGTGTTTATCTAATTTTCTTTGATTAGTTTCACAATTAACTAATTTGTTGTTAATGTAAAATAACCTAATTGAACAGCGTTTAATTGTCATTAATTTCAGTCCTTTCTCAAATGTCAATTGTGATTATTGTGAACTTAATTGTTTACTTCACGCCAATGAATGCAGTAACGGTCCACAATATTTATTATGCGGCAATTACTATTTTCAAACAGAACGGCAAATATCAACCATTTTTGCTCACACTATATTTTAACTAATAAAATTATATTCTCACACAAAAGTGATTTTAATAATATTTGTATTAAAAATGTTTTTGTTTGATACAAAATTATTTTGTAATATTATAGCTTTAAAAAATGTTATATTTTTAATGAAATAAAAATGAAAGCAATATTATTTAATTTCCACTTTATTGAGGTAAAATCCCAATACAATTGTTTCGACAGACAGTGTCAGATGGAGTTGTATTGTAAACTAAACCTAAAGAATTTTGACAAATTTAAATTTAAATGAATTATTATAATGAAAAAATTAATTATACTCATAAGGATAGTTCAGTAATCAATAATAATTAGAGAACGGATGCAATTTCCATAAAACGCAATCGGCAATTGGAATTGTGTATAACGTCGCTCAGTACATCCCGGCGTAATTCAATGAAGTATTTGTTTGACATACTCGGCCACCTGGTCTCGCAGCGATAACAATGGACAACCCAGCTATTGTATTCGGAGAATATAGTGTTTTCAGTGGTGTCGAGTACGTAGATAAAATAAATAAGTTTATCGTATTTCGTAAGAGAAATAGCACGTACATTCCTTTTCTTTTCATTTAAGCAACATCTTCCAATTATATTCACGTAAGTGTGAATAAAATTTCGTTATTTAATTTCGTTTATTTGTGTGTGTGAAACGTTATTGAAAAATTGCAATAAATCAACCGTAAAACGTCACGTTAAAGCACGAAAAAAAAATTGAACCCGTTGGAATCTGACAATTTTAACGAAGAAATCTGTGAAACTTTTATGGCAGCTAATATTCCATTATTTAAATTGAACAATCCAATTTTGAAGACATTTCTGAAAAAATATACTGGTCGAAATGTTCCTGATGAATCAACTTTACGCAAATATTATGTTTCTAGGTGCTATACGAGAACAGTAGAACGCATTAGAAGCCATCTTTTAAATCAATACATATGGATAAGCGCCGACGAAACGGTGGATATGTTAGGACGCTGTGTGGTAAATGTTGTAGCTGGTGTACTACATCCAACTATTCCCTATAACTTATATGTAATAGCAACCAGTGTTATAAATAGAGTTGATGCGGAAACAGTTGCTGAAACCATTAAGGAGAATATGCAAAAAATGCTTCATTCGGACGCCACGTACAAAGAAAAAATACTTTTATTTGTCAGTGACAGAGCTGCATATATATATTAAAGGAAACATATCCTAATTTGCTGCATATTACTTGTGTAACATATGTTCTCCGCAGAATCTGTGAATATATCAGAGCACCTTTCCAGAAATTGATAGACTTGTATCCGCTTTTAAAAAATTTTCAGAAAAGCACCATTGAGAGTAGCTCTTTTCAGGGAAAAATTTCCATCTCTGTCACTGCCTCCCACCCCAGTAATAACTAGATGGGGAACATGGCTGGAAGCTACTAGTTATTATGCTGAGAATTTCGATAGTCTAAAACATTTCGTAACATTGCTAAAGGAGGATGCTAGAAGTATTGGCGAGTGCAAGGAGCTCACACAAATCCCAAATTTAAAAAATCAATTGTACTTTCTTCACGAACACTTTGGAAAATTGCCAAAACTAATCACTTATTTTGAAAATCGAAATCTCAAATTAAATGACGGATTAACCACATTAGATGTGGCTGTTAATAATTTGAAAAGTATTCCAAGTGACTTCGGATGTGGCCTTCGGCAAAAGTTTGAAGCAATTCTTAATAGAAATCCAAATTTAATTACATTGCAGCAATTATGTATGGAGACAATTCCACAAAATCTAACGGCTAAATATGAAGAAATAAAAGAATATTTCCAGTATGCACCTATAACCAGTTGCGATGTAGAAAGGACGTTTTCTATTTATAAGGATGTACTTAATTCAAAGAGAACAAAATTGACAGAAGAAAACCTTGAGAAAGTATTGCTAGTCAATATTAATACTCCTTTGCTCAACTTGAACGACAAAATGAACAAATAAAAATGTTCCAATTATAGAAATAAAATTAAAAACTTTAAAAATACAACTTTTCAACAAATACATATGTATTTCGTAATTTTATAGATCACCACCCGTTTGTTTTCCAATTATATAAATAAAATTAATTAATAAATATGTATTTCGTAATTTTAGATAGATAGATCACCACCCGTATGTTTTCCAATTATATAAATAAAATTAAAAACTCTATAAATACAACTTTTCAACAAATAAATATGTATTTCGTAATTTTATAGATCACCACCCGTTCGTTTTCCAATTATATAAATAAAATTAAATATTTTAGAGATACAGCCTTTAGCCAGTACTGCACTGGGCTTTGCGTCAGGTGGTAAGCGTGTCCGTTCTCTAATAATAACTCAAAGTTTACCAAGTACAAACATAAAAACGGGAAAACCAAAATAAATAAAAGAATTAGTTGTAAAATAGGCATAATAAAGGACAATTGTCGAAATCTATATGATTATTGAGTAAAAGATCTGTATTTTTATATTTCAAAATTTCCATAATTTCAAGTAAATTTGAAACTTTTGTCCCTTTATGTAATAAATTTTACATTTTGAATAGAAAGTACCTATTATTGAACCCCATCCTTCTGAGTATAAATAATTTTTTTCATTATAATAATTCATTTAATCTTAAATTTGTCAACATCCTTTAGGTTTAGTTTGCAATGCAACTCCATCCAAGGAAGACACTGTCTGTCGAAACGATTGTAATGGGAATGTATCTCAATAAATTGGAAATTAAGTAATATTGCTTTTTCATTTTTATTTCATTCATTATAAATCTCTATCAAGTAAACGCTACTTCGATTCAAAATGTTATATTCTTATTAAAAGTCCTACCACTTTATATCTTTACAACTAGAGCTGCTACTGGAAGAAAAGTGCGTGAGGTGTAATCTAAAACTTTATATACTTTTGCCGCCGTACAGAGTTTACTAAACCATGTATTCAAAATTTTATAATTGCCACTTCAATATAGTGTACAAAAAGATATATTTATTGCGAAAACTCAGGCGCATCTAGTAAAACAACTCGAGGAATATTAATTCATAAATTAGATGTCTTTAGTAATTGTTAAGAAGCCCTACATTCACAAAATTACTATAGTATAACGTTTCTTTCGCTTTTAACATCGAAAGAGTCGTCTCCCTCAAATTTTCTTTACTTTACCTCAATCCACTTATCAGTTAAAACAATAGAACAACGGCGCCTAAAATCCCTTTTTAGCCGTGAATGGAATCGCTTCGACGCGCGTATACATTCTGAAGTAACGGCGATATACTCCGGGCCTCAAGCTTTCAGCTGCAAAACTCGCTTCCTTCTCCTTTAAGAGGGAGACCCGCAACTTAACCCAAAACCTTTTACAATACAATGCTCTGGCTCTTTAACAATCTAGACGGTTTCTCGTGAGTATACGTTTTTCCCTTCCCGCAAACCTCGTGAATTTTCATTTCTTTTCTTTAACTCGCCTTTCGGACACGACGCATTCATGAATATGGACAGCTGAAAAATCGAATTCTAAAGCGGAAAATTTCTCGATAGATATTTCCTTCTTTTTTTGTGAATTTAATATACCTCTTCTGTTTGCTTTTCATATACAATATAAAAGTCAAAAATAAATTCGCTAAGAATTTTCATTTGAAAGAGAAAGGAATGATATTTTATAAAAAAAACAGTTTTCACCATAAAACGAGAAATTTCCCTGCGGCCACAGAAAATTAGTTTTTAGTATTGAAAGTTTTATACGCATATGCTCGCGTGGGGTACTCGTAGAAGGGTAAACTTTCATAATCAGGAAAGACTATGTAACAAGCACAGCGTACGAGAATACGTATACGATGTGTGGCCATCTAATTTAGTATACAAATCAAAAAAATACTCATATGAAACCGCACACTAGAGTCTAATACCAACTTTAAATATCCAGTGACAAGAATGGCGTTCCCATTTTTAGAAATACGATCCCCGTTTTGAAAAATAACAAAACCCCGATAAACTTGACTCCGTTAAATGTCAGCTATATAGAAAGTTTTAGTGTTTTCAATGCAATAATACGGCAAAAATTAATACAAGATTATGTCTTGTGTATGGGAAAACATTATCAGTGATAAACAGAGGACGGACTGAAGCGATTGAATGACCAATTGCCCCGATTATAACAGCCCCACTACTTGCTTGCTCGATTGCATTCGTCGAGCAGATGTTGTTATTTACGTTGTTATTGTGTCTATTCATTCATAAAATTCTATTTTACAGTGGTGTGTTTCAGGTTTCGCTTCTTTCAGTGGTTCTTTGGTTACAACGTTTAGTATTTTAAAAAATCCATTTTATATTGTTATATTGTAACGAGCCATCGAAAAAATTCATAATTGGAGTATACTGTGAAATTGTGTTGATACTTTAACCACTTCCACATAATGACATTTATTATTTGACATTGAAACTATAAGTTTGTGTCAAATTTTTCAAAACTCTTATTAAGAAAATTGTTTGTGTTTAGATGTAAATGGACAACATTTTCAACAACTTCTGTAGCTATATGTAAAGTTTGATTATGATTTCGATATTAAATAAATTATTTGTTTTCTTTTTTGTTGTAGTATCATTTCAATGCCATAACCTTTTTTTACAATGAAACCAAATGAAACTGTCAAGCATCAAATAATGTGTCATTATGTGGAAGTGGCTAAAGTACAAACCCAATTTCACCGTCTACTCCAATTATGAATTTTTTCGATGGCTCGTTATATTTATCCTATAATTTTCTATAAATATTGAGTTTAATTTACTACCTTATTTTTGGAGTAGTTTTCGTTTCTTCTTTGTAGTCCATTTCTTTCTGTTCTTAGTATTTCTCTTTATTTCCATTAACAATGGAGAATTTTCGTAGGGCAACCATGGTAGAATGGATTAGAAGCCATACAGATTGTAATGATACCGAGATATATTGCAGTGCAGAGTCATTAAGTTTAAGGCGTCCACAAAAGTGTAATGTGCACAGACATGTTTCTTCGAACACTCATCAAGATAACATATGTCCATCTGCATCTGACACTTTTAAAGAAGAACTGTGTGCTTTTATGCGGCCAATATCACATTCAAAAAGCTTAACAACCCAGTCCTCAAGAGGTTTCTTACAAAATATATTGATCGTCATATACCATTTACTTTTTATGTAAATACCACTTACCAAAACGTTATTTGAGAACCATTGAAAAAATACGAACCAACCTATCTGGTCATTATCTTTGGGTAAGTGCAGAGGATACAACGGTTGTAATGGGACGATATGTGTTAAATTTGGTTGTTGGTATTCTTCATTCGACAACTTCACACCAACCTTACTTAGTTGCAACTAAAATATTGCCAGTCGTAAATGGTGAAACAGTTGCGTAAGTAATTGATCAATGTATTCATAATATTCTGTCATCGGATAACAACTATAAAGAGAAGATGCTATTATTTTAGACTGATGCAGCAGCTTATATGTTAAAAACAATGAAGTTATTAAAGCAATCTTATCTCAATATGCTACACGTTACCTGTGCAGCACATGCACTACACAGAGTATGTGAATACATCAGGGGTCATTTTCCAAATGTTGATAAGTTAGTTTCATCATTTAAAAAGGTATTTATCAAAACTGAGACAAAAAGTTGATGCCATATTTATCAGAAATCCTGATTTGAATATATTATATCAATTCTGCACAAAGCCGATTGAAAAATCTATGCATTCAAAGTAAGGTGCACTTTTCCAACATTTTAATCACGCATCCATCACCAGTTGTGATGTGGACGGCCTATGGGCTATGAATCATGAATCGCTAGAGTCCGCTCTCTGGTGATAAGGCAGTGTGAAAATGTTGTAAGATTTTTCGGGAAGGACGAATTAATATCCATGATGAAGAAAGTCAGACAAGGAAGACTGTAACAACAGACGTGAACAAGGTAATTTGATAACGCCGCCGGTTCACAATTTCTGGGCTTCTGATTTTGCTCAAATTTCTCAGTCAGACATTGTTACAGTACAACAACGGCTATTACACACTTGCGCACGGTGGGTTTTCAAACATCTCATAAACTTTTAAAAATTGGATTCAGTTTGTAAACGTCGAGGCCAAAAAGCAATCAAAACAATAGGTGGTATAAAAATTAGCAGATCTTGTATAAAATTTCGCCAACAAACGAAAGACATTCAAACAAACCCTGCCAAATAGAAAGCTTATGGCTACTATGTTTTGGGACTGCAGAGGAGTTTTTCTGGTGGAGTTAGTGTAAGTCGAGATCACAATTGCTGCAGCTACATACTTTGAAACCCTTACACGTCTACGGAGAGCAATACAAAACAAAAGGAGAGGCATGTTGTCATTACGAATTGCCTTTCTTCATGATGATGGCTTGCATTATCATGATGCAGCAGCACAAACAAATTATCTACTCAAGAATTGCTAATGCGAGCTGTTCAATCATCCGCCCTACTGTTCGGACTTGGCACCAAGTGACTTGCATTTGTTCATTAGAATCAAAGTGTGGTTGGGAAGCAGCGGTTCAGTAATAATGAGCAGCTGAAAAGCTGTATGTAAGATAGGTTGGGAAACCAGGCGGAAATATTATATGAGGAGGATGTACGATGTTCCCAGAAAGGAACGCTGCTGCTCGGACGGGCGTGCTAACAAAAAGGATAAAGATTTAAAGTATAAATTAATGTGATGATGATCATCAAAGGTCCTGGGCGCCTGTAATATGCTGAAGCTGATTTGTACTAAATACGACTTATTAAATAAAAGAAAACACGACAACGTTGTCCTTAAAGTTTTATTTAATATTCACATAAAAGAACTTACGATTTTAAAAGTGACCAAGTAGATCGAAATTTATAAAAGCGAAGTTAGTACAGTAAAACCTGTTTTAACGGCCACCTGAGTGAGATAACGAACAGTTTCAAAGTTCCCCGAACCGACTTTTTAGAAATTCCCATATATGAAAACCCGTTATTTACGACCACCCTTATAAAACGACCTCAGCCAAATAAATCCAAATTTTTAGGGCTTATCTTCATAGAAATTTACTTGCCGATATCGACTGGACTATTTATGATGTATCTTAATTGATGGAAATACTAATATTATTTCGTATTTTTGCGAAATTGATCATAATTATGTATTTTTAATATGTACACATAATTAAATTAAACTTGTTGAAATGAATGCGATCTCAGTCCCGAACACGCCCCGAAAGCAAATTGAAGGCGCAATACGTTCATGTCTATGTTTGATCATACAGAGATCGCCCTCATTTCTACAAGTTTATTTTAAAATTCTCTCCGTATGCGAAAGGTTCTTTCGGTTACTTGATTAGTTTAGAGTTGACTCCGTATTCGAATATGATGCCAAAAAAAAGTTTGTCGCTAAAAGACAAAATAAATATAATTGCGGAAAGTGAAAAATATACGTTAAGTTCGCGAACGTTGGACAAAAATATGGGGTTGGAAAAACACAAATTAACGATGATATCCCTCAAATTCACACAATTTAAAATTCAAATTAGCAGTGGTGACTGGTACTATATGGTACAAGGGCACGTGCTAACCCAACCACGAAGATAAAAACAGAAAAAAAAGAATTCAGTGCATTATTTTATTTTATTATTTTTACGTATTTTTATAGCGATGGTATCAAAGTTTCCTTCCACCCCACAGACACCAGCGCATATGCTCAAAACTATGTTCCGGGACACGATTTCAGATGTACCTATTTCGAGTATGAATCGGCCGGCTCCGCTTATCTTTGCCATATGCGATTATACCGTCGGTTTGGGGCACAAAATTGCCCGATTCCAGTTAACGTCTCGCATTCATTACGGCTGCATTGTTTTCGGCGCGTACCGCACGTATGTGATTTCAAAGGCTTGAAGTGACGTTTATTATTAATGATGGAAGTTAATTATGTGCAAAATCTTTTAAAAAAACCCGCTATCATTTGAGGAAAAACTTTTAATTAAGAAGAAAGAAAGGACTATTCCTGATCTTCAAATAAACTACACTTCTACAAGTAAAACTCGAACTTACAATAGAGTATTCAATAAAAACATATTTCCGCATGCACATTATATTCACTGTTACCAGCATCAATTTAATTAAATTATTGAACGAGTGCAATAAATATGTAAATTTTTTTTTTCTCGATCGCCAAAACGAAGGGTAATTCTTGATGAAATAGTCAAACTTAGATTACCACGCAAAGCTCCTACACCCTGGATTTTCAAAAGTTGAACTGTGAATACCTTATTTGAACACCAGGATTCTTTCAAAGAATGTTTAGACAAAATTAGTTACGAAGATGGGATAGATTCAGTTACTATTAGTGAAGCAAGTGGTTTATTTAAACATTTGAATTGCCAGGAATTTCTGTACTGGTTGAAAATATTTCATTTCATCATGCCACATGTTTAAATATTATTTAATCAGACTCAAATGTGCGGGATTGACAGTGCTCAACTGCAAAAGGCAATTGAACAATTCCAACAGAAAATTATTCATATTATAAATTGAAGAAATTCTACCGACAACAGGAATCAAGAAGCCAATAATGAAGAACCTGCAAGGAAAAGACAAAAGGAAGCATGTGACATTATTTTAAGCCAAATTAGCGACCGATTTGATTCTCAAAATTTTAAAACTTATTGTCATTCATTTCAACAACTAAATAAAACTGTGAAATCTTATCCTATGTTGGACAGTGTAAAATTGAAAAGTGAACTTTCAGTAATGTATGAGCGCGATGACGTATGTGGCGTAGGTGGTGTTTTGCCACTTTTAGTGTTCATAACAGACAACAAGGTAAAAAAGGTTTTGACGGAAACATACAAACTGTTGGATATTATTTGTACAACGCCCATGTCGACAGCAGAATGTGAACGATGTTTTTCCTCCCTCGAACGCATTAAAATTTTTCTGAGAAGCACAATGTCAGAAGACCGACTCAACGCATTGGCGGTCCTATTAATAGAAAAGAAGTTCATCCAGTCTATTTCGGATTTTGACAACGAAGTCATTGACGTCTTTTCCGGCATGAAAAATAGGAGAATTGATATTATGTACAAGAAATATGTAAGTTTTTTTTGTGCCCAACCTCTTTCATAACTCACGAGCCGCTACTGCAAATTAGTACAAGTAAAAATAATAAGAAAACCAATGTGCAATGTCACCAAAGAATCAACGCTCGCCGATCTTCGAAAGTACATTTAACGCGGATTATGACAATTGCCTAACTACCAAGCTTTATGTAACTTCTAGCTTATGAAGATAGAGCGTCTGTGTATGGAATGAATCGAGATATCGTACTGTCGATATGTATGTATGTCGTGAAGTTGAATTATCTGCATGCGAAGGAATACTGAAAAAATCAAGAATGACATTCTTTCTAAACAAAATGAAATTTGTTTTTTATGACTGCTACTTTTCAAAATTTTGCGAGTTTATTGCCGTGTAGTGTGTTCGATTTACTCTAATCGCTATTTTGCGAATTATCATAATTTAAAGATTTTGTATTTCCCTAACAATGAATTTTATTAGAGAACATTTCCGAGCTATGATTGTTTACGATTTTAAGTCGTCATTTCCGCCTAAATAATGTGAAGATCTGCTTAGAAATGCATTTGGCGAAGAAGCCCCATCTAAGGCAACAATTATATTTGGTACATCAAATTCGAATGAGATCGGTTTCTTCTTAGTCATGAGTTTCGTGAAGGACGCCCAAGAACTGCTGTTATTAATGACAATATTTCCGCTGTTCGAGCAATGCTTGAGAAAGATCGACGAACATCATGAATGAACATATGAATTTATTCGGGCGACATTGGGCATGAGTCGAGTACAAAACATTTTTCATTAACGGTTAGACATGAGAAAACTTTGTTGTCGATGGATTCCGCATTAACTGCGTCCCGATAAAAAAGAACAACGAATTGAATGGTGCAGAAAAAGTCTGAAAAAATCCCAAGACGGTCTTAAAATTCGGTTTAGAATCGGCTGCTGGTGATGAATCATGAATTTATTGTTATGATCTTGAAAAGGAAAATCGATCAGCTCAATGGATCTTTCGAACAGAACCTAAGCCTACAAAAGTCCAACGAATTTGCAGTGCTGGTAAGAAGATGGTTGCTAGTTTTTTTTTTTTATAAAACAGGACATATTGCTACTATAGTATTAGAAGAGAGACTGCCGCCGATTGGTACACAAATATCTGTACTGCAACATTTTAAAAAAGTTTGTTAAAGACGCCTAAAAGGAATAATAATTTTACTTCATGACACCGCATTGTCGCATAAAATAAAACTAACAAGTAAGTATCTAGATACCCTGTCACCACCATAAATCCTTCACCATACAGCTCTGACCCCAGCACCTTGTGCTTTTTTTGTTTCAAAATGTTAAAGATAAAATAAGTGAAATCACTTACGTCATCAGATGAAACAGTGGAACATTATAAAAATCTTGAGGTAGCTCAGGAAGAGTCACATCAGTGCCTGGTTTCATCGAATGCAAAAATGTATTCATGTTAAAGGGGAATATCTTGAAAAACAATAAAATCATTTAAATTGTTTTTAAAATCAATTTTTGTTTTATTTTCTAAAAGTTTTCAGTGTCGCTCTCGCAATACAGTATTTTTCTATGAGCGACTTATCAAAATCCTTTTATAATTTTAATATATTTTAATTACAACTCTATTTTCAAAAACGTATAACAGATTTCTTCAAGTTTATTTACAGACAACATTAAATTACACTAATCCCTTAACATTCGTGTAATGACAGAAACTAACGAGTAATCTCGGATTGCTTGGCCGATTGTGTCTGTAACTTTTCAAGTTCGACGTAAGGCGCCATCGCAGCCTCTTTTAAACTTCAAACTTCGAAAAAGGAACAGATTAAATTCAAGAGCTTTTTCAACAAATTGTTGTTGTAAGATTAAAATTTCTCTTAGGTGTTTTGACGACAACTTCTTGCCTGGGGTAAAAAAATTAAAAAAAAAATAATTAAAAATTAAATGCCGTAACGCTTGCCTTAGATTTCCTCCTCCCCCTTTCGTCTTCACCTTTTTCGAAGTCCTGTTGTTTGTCTTCCATCATCTGCAATACCTCTTCTTCGGTTAGCCCGTTTCCGTGAGATTCTATTAGTTCATGAATTTCATCTTGCCTGATATTCTCAAATCCATCACCCATGATTTGATCGGCAAGTTCCATGATCTCTTCTTCTTGATTTATTATAGACTGAAGGTAGTTCTCTTTAACAACCACTTCCGGTCTGCGATGCAATCAACTATGTTAAATTTTTTTCGACTGAAAATCACTGTTTCTTCTGAACTAAGCTCAATCGAATCAAAAATTCACTTGAAACATCGCCTAATAGGCTTTAAAGCTGAAATTATTCCCTGATTCAGGGGTTGAATTAAAGACGTCTTATTTGAGGGTAAAAATATCACTCCTACCAGAGTAGAGGGATGTCCAGGTGCGTTATCGATTGGTTAAAAGGACTTTGAAGTCAAGGTTTTGAGGCGCAAGATAGTTATTTTCCTCAGGGATCATCATCGACTTTATCTGAATATCACCGGGGCATTTGAACACACGAGAAGAGAAACTCGATCTTTTGCCACCTTGAAGCCTGTAGCTAACTGTTCTGTTTAGTAAAGAGAAGTCTTATTCGGCATTCTCTTCCAAAACAATCAAGTCTCATCCGGTTGTGGTAGATATTCTCCTTCACGAATTATTTTTTTAAGTTCTCCGGGAAATTTTTTGCTGCCTCAGCAGACGCCGATTCGCTGGTCAATTTTATACTATCCAAATTATGCCTTTTCTTGAAATTTTCAAACCAACCTTAGCTGGCCTGGAAGTCAAACAATGAAGCAGAATCTTTGTTTATACGATCAAATATTTTTTAGCTATATCTGTTATCAGAGCAGAACTGATCGGAACATGCTTCTGAGACATTTCCTCTAACCAAACGCATAAAGCATTTTCTGCCTCTTCAAGAAATTTATTTCGCACTTGAGAAACAATTTTCGCGCTGGCAGTACTAGCGTACTAGCAGCGACACACGCGAATAATCAAATCCAAAGGTCGCGAATGTGGAATTCATCCGCATTTTAATTATCGCGAATGATCAAAACTCGCGGATGTCAAAACCGCGAATGTTACTGGGATTACTGTAATATATTTTTGGTAATTTGTAATGTATAACGGGGCCTCTCGCAAAAACTCCGTTTTAAAATGTGAAAACTTTTAATAAGTCTGTCACTAATTAACCACTTATAGGGAACCGAAAAACCAGTATCCCTACTTTCATGAATAACATAACAAAATTTTCAAACATACGTAAAACGTTATTTTAATTAATTCATTAACGATAGCAGAATCTCGTACTGACGTACCAATCTATAGGTGTATCTAGCCGTTAATATTTATTTCGCTAAGCTTAAAGACATAATTTGTATGCCGGCGGTATCTCAATATACGGGCCATTGTTCTTGATATCTCCTTACAGTAATCTTCATTAGTTTTAAAACAGCAGTAACCCTTAAACTTAAGTGGTCATAAGGGGTTGAGAGTTGAACCGACTGTATATGCTTTAGTGTAAGACGAAACGCTTCGAAAGTATCCTTGTAAATTTTCTGTGTTATTAATTTTATACATCCTGCAGGAAAAAGCTATGCTATACTGAACTCGGAAAGATGGATGAAGCCTCTCGTTTTAAATGCTCACGAATAAGAGTCGGTTCCAGAAATTTCGAGTTAATTAATTTTCCGTTGTGGTTTATGCGGAGATTAAGGCAGTAATGATGATAATGTCTCGAAATCGAAATAATGGAATGGGGGTGGTGATGAGCGACGGAAATTAAGCGAAAAACAACTGAACAACTGAAGGAAGTGGGTGTGAATTTTCCATTATATTAATAATAAGAGAATTTGGTATGTCTCAAACATGAATGTTAGATTAAGAAGGGCAATCGAAATCCTTATTCGTTCTAAAGAAAATATGGATATCAATTACTTCGTAATAGGTCAAAATCTCGTATAGTCGTAAAATATTTAATCATTCTTAATTTAATTAATTAATTATAAAATTATTCACCAGGGTGAGCACGTTAGAGCATACCCTAATACAATTGGCATAACGAAAAATTTTGATTCGGCGTTTTTTAAAATAATTCTCATATATACATTATAGCTGCCGTTTGTCAGCGCTTTTAACGAAAATGCACTGGTGCTTGGGCGGGGCACCTCCCTTGGTATAAGTGTTAGGGCTAGTTCACACGGCAATACACTGCAGGTTTTTTCGCAGTATAAATATTACCGAATAAGTAGTGGCGCATATATTGAGTATAGAACCGTTCACACGTTGTTTGTACTGCAAATGAACGTACACGGTTGAGGACGTCTACCGAATACTCACCGGATTGTCAAGCTCAACCGAATGAATTGAAACGTATTCGATTTACAGTAGCGCGTTGTATAATACCATGTCTTCCACACAGAGTGATGTGATACGTTTATTATCGAATAGCAACCAATTTTTTTTTTATCAGGAGCCTAAAGTAACTAATCGGCATCTTTCATTCTTTAATGGGATAATACCGACATTACATAATTTTGACGACAACGATGTTCTGGAATTTCAAATTGGAATACTAACGTTGTTGAAAAATATCACAATCGCCAGTTTCCATCTATCAATTTTAGTTACGGCGTCTCATCAAGTGACCACAGAGGATACTTCACTGAAGAATACCAAGTAAACAATAATTCTGCTCCTACTACAAATTTTACTACAGTACAAACAAAAGGTTGACGAGAAACCAACAGCTTATTAATTTAGCGTTTTAAATTTAAACGATTGATTTTAACATGTTTAGTGGCGCCTTTGCTAGATTTTAACTCTTAATTGTAAGTATTTTATTATTGTCATATTGATTAATATGTTGTGATATTCTTAAACGTGTAGGAACTCCTGAAGAAGTTACAAATTCGTTATGAAATATATAGAGTGAAATAAATGACTTTTTTTATTTGACAAACTGTTCACCCGTTAATTAATTTTTACCAATACAATACGGTCGATAATACTTAATAGTCTATATATATATATATATATATATACATGTATATATATAAAGGAAATATATATATATATATATATATATATATATATGTTTCCTTTTAGGTTTCCGCGGGTCGTATTATGTGTTTTAACTGGATTCCGGGTTTTCTTCCGCGTTTCCACTGTTTGGTCTTCATAAAGACCGGTGCTGGTTTCTGGACGAAACCAACCGTCTGGTCTTTACGAAGACCAAACAGTGGAAACGCGGAAGAAAACCTGGAATCCAGCTATATATATATATATATATATATATATATATATATATATATATATATATTAAAATAATAAGTTTTTTTTGGTTTAGCGACCTTTATTGAAATTCAATTTATTTAAATAACGACGTTTCGACTTTTTTGTATATGATCAAGTCTTTTTCAAGTAATTTAGAACTAAAAAAATTACAAAACGAAAGGTAAGAATTATATTTACATTATATGAAAGAGTTAAAATTAAAATAATGATTAGAGTAAAGAAAAATAAATTTTAAAATTTAAAATTTTAAAGGATACGAAACTCACCAAATTTATTTCGATGTTAAAACTCATGCCACAGTGCACATAGGCCAAACAAAACAGTTACTACAGGAAATATTAAAAGGACATAAATACGCAAAAAATCAGACAGCTTTAAAAAACACCAGATAACATTAAAACACAATTTTGATTTTGAAAATACAAAAATAATAACCAAGCAAAAAAATACAAAGGCTAGGGAGGTATTAGAAATGATCCACATTTTCAAAAATAACAAAACAATCAACGACCGTAACGAGATTGATGGACTTTCAAAACTGTATTATCCACTCATTAAACAATAGAAGACAACCCCACCCACACAAACAAAAAAAAAAAAAAATTTCCCATTGTAAACATACTGTATTTTCCCAAACACATGGCCTGACCAAACAAACGAAATAATATATAAAAATAATTTCATTTCTATAACAAAGACTTTTTAGTTACACTTAAGATTCCGAGATACACGGTCGGACCCTGTAATGAAGGGTCGACATTGTTTCCGACCATGCATATTGCACTGTGGCATGTGTTTTAACATCAAAATAAATTTGGTGAGTTTTTGTATACTTTAATTTTTAAATTTTTAAATTTATTTTTCTTTACTCTAATCATTAATTTAATTTTAACTCTTTCATATAATGTAAATATAATTTTCACCTTTCGTTTTGTAATTTTTTTAGTTCTAAATCACTTGAAAAAGACTCGATTATACACAAAAAAGTCGAAACGTCGTTATTTAGATAAATTGAATTTCAATAAAGGTCGCTAAACCAAAAAAAGCTTATTATTTTAATATTATGCACACGGCCAATAAAATAAATAAGAAAGAAATTTTAATTTCTTATAAACACTAAATATATATATATATATATAGGATAAAATAAATTAAAAGCGAGCAATCGGTCTGTCAAACTCATTTTATCCAATATAGTACGGTTGATAATTTCTTTTAAATTATATATATATATATATATATATATATATATATATGTATATATATATATATATATATATATATATATATATATGTATATATATATATATATATATATATATATATATATATATGTATATATATATATATATATATATATATATGTTCAGACAATTTCTTACCTGTTCATTAAATATATCAAATGATAAATTCTTGGAGTTTTTCGGCTTTTAAATGAAATGTTTACAAATATTACCACATTAGTATGTAGTTGCGAAGTAAATGTAAATGTAAACATTGCTACCTACAAATTACAAAGCAAATTATACGAAATTTTTAATTGAAAAATTGTCCACGTTGGGACTTGAACTCAAGTCTACGGTTTGCCGGACCGTTGCTTTACCACTTAAGCCACGATAAACCTTGGTTCAAACTATTTAGAAATGCATTATAAAGTAACAGTGTTAACGATTCAGATGTCGGTTATTGAAAGTAGATGTCAGGTTTGAAAGCAGAAGTCAGTTTTGAAGCAGATGTCAGTTTTGAAAGCAGGTGTCAGTTATTGAAAGCAAATGTCAGTTATTGAAAGTAGATGTCTGTTTTGAAACCAGATGTCAGTTTTGAAAGCAAATGTCAGTTTTGAAAGCAGATGCCAGTTTTGAAAGCATATGTCAGTTATTGAAAGCAGATGCTAGTATTTGAAAGCAGATGTCAGTTTCGAAGTTTTGAAATTTGCTAATTATTACTCAATAGCTATATGTGTGTTTAGATAATTTCTTAGCTGCTCACTAAATATATCAATTGATAAATTCTTGGAATTTTTCGAAAAACTTCAAGAATTTATTAAATGGTGCTTTGATAACGCTATATGGAAATATTGATTATTTCTTTTGCAGATAACGAGAAAAACTTAAATGTGCAAGGCATAGAGAAACGTTAAAATATTAATTTAATATTTTGGTAGAGTATATATTTCAACAAAGAGAAAGATGCAATTAGGAAAACGTATAATTTCTTCTACAGTATAAAAACCTTAATTATATTTAGTTTCGAATTCGCTTCAAAATAAATTCTACGAATTTACTATGTACGTTCAGGAACAGTTGAATAGGAAAACACAAATTTAACAAGACTGCATTTGCTTGTCCAAGTTAAAATGAAAGAAATAGTCTTGTCGCTTATAAAGTAGGGAACAATTTACTATTAAGATAACGAACCAATTACGCAAGGGTAACAAAAGGACGACAATTATTAAATGTTGAAAGTTACTTTTTAAATAACCGTAACATGAACGGGGCAGAATAAACAGTGTATTTAATTTTCATTACAAGTTAAGGGAAAATACATTTAAAAGAGGGTTTTGATATCTAATTAGCCTAGGCCATTTTGCTTTAACAGAACAAAATTTTTTATAACGGCTAGAAATAATGACATTTTAAAAGTGTCACTGTAAAATCTTACGTCAAGAAGTTGAAGTATTGCTGTGCAGTAAATTTTGAAACAAAGCATGGCGAATGCAAATGTGAAAATCGATAATGCGGAGTATCGAGGCATCATCAAATACTTGCATTTGAAGAAGTTGGGAAGAAGATTGGGCAATTCAAAAGAGGAAAACTTTCCGTTGAAGATGAGAAGCGACCAGGAATACCGATCTCGGTGTCCACCCTCAAAAAAATTGACGCAGTTCATGACATGATATTATCAGACCATCAAATTGAACTCAAACATATAGCTAAAGCCCTAAAGATTTCATATGAATGCGCCCATCATATAGCTCACCTCGATTTAGATATGAAAAAGAAATTGTGTAGGATGGATTCCTAAATGCTTGAACACCGAGCACAAACAAGCAAGAGTCAATAGCATCGTGGTCAATCTGTACACATTTTGAAGGAGATGCTGATTTTTTTGAACCGTCTTGTGACTATGGATGAAACATGGGTCCATTTTTACGACCCAGAAACAGAACAGCATTCGATGAGATGGAAGCATCATGGTTCTTCAAGGCCTAAGAAATTTTGAGTTAAAAAATCCGCTGGAAAAGTTCTTTGCTTCAGTTTTTTGGGATATCCGTGAAATAATTATGATCGATTACCTAAAAAGTGTCAGACCATCAGTGGAGATTCTTATTCTAAATTACTAACCACCCTGCGAGAGAGAATTAAGGATACAGGAAGTGGCAGCGAAAGGTGTTGATTTTGCAGAACAATGCCCATGCACACAAGAAAATCCTCTTTCTGTTGATTCTTCTAATTACATAAATAAACTTAAATATATAAAACAACGTACTTTATTTGTATACTCACCTTAAACAGATGGCTAATATCATTTTAGTACTTATACACTTTCGCATATTCGTATTTTTTTTTTGGTAAATTTAAATGCTCCACACGTTTTAATAACTTGTTAAAATTTTCTATCGTCATCCGAAAGTAATAAATAAAACTTTTGTTCATCCTTTATCAGCTTTTCGTAAAATTTTTCAAATCTTTTAGTACGCATTGCTTCTTGATTTATAGGAGAAACACAAAATCTTCTATTATTATGCCTGCGGCGAGTCTAACCAATTCCATTATTAATATTTCACTATTTAAAAAATAAAAAAACTCAACAGTATGTGTGGTATCATAGTGTCCCAATTTCGTTTTTCCAGAAAAAAATTACAGTAACGACGAGTGTTCTAAGGCACTCTATGCAAGGCATAGAGAAACGTTAAAATATTAATTTAATATTTTGGTAGAGTATATATTTCAACAAAGAGAAAGATGCAATTAGGAAAACGTATAATTTCTTCTACAGTATAAAAACCTTAATTATATTTAGTTTCGAATTCGCTTCAAAATAAATTCTACGAATTTACTATGTACGTTCAGGAACAGTTGAATAGGAAAACACAAATTTAACAAGACTGCATTTGCTTGTCCAAGTTAAAATGAAAGAAATAGTCTTGTCGCTTATAAAGTAGGGAACAATTTACTATTAAGATAACGAACCAATTACGCAAGGGTAACAAAAGGACGACAATTATTAAATGTTGAAAGTTACTTTTTAAATAACCGTAACATGAACGGGGCAGAATAAACAGTGTATTTAATTTTCATTACAAGTTAAGGGAAAATACATTTAAAAGAGGGTTTTGATATCTAATTAGCCTAGGCCATTTTGCTTTAACAGAACAAAATTTTTTATAACGGCTAGAAATAATGACATTTTAAAAGTGTCACTGTAAAATCTTACGTCAAGAAGTTGAAGTATTGCTGTGCAGTAAATTTTGAAACAAAGCATGGCGAATGCAAATGTGAAAATCGATAATGCGGAGTATCGAGGCATCATCAAATACTTGCATTTGAAGAAGTTGGGAAGAAGATTGGGCAATTCAAAAGAGGAAAACTTTCCGTTGAAGATGAGAAGCGACCAGGAATACCGATCTCGGTGTCCACCCTCAAAAAAATTGACGCAGTTCATGACATGATATTATCAGACCATCAAATTGAACTCAAACATATAGCTAAAGCCCTAAAGATTTCATATGAATGCGCCCATCATATAGCTCACCTCGATTTAGATATGAAAAAGAAATTGTGTAGGATGGATTCCTAAATGCTTGAACACCGAGCACAAACAAGCAAGAGTCAATAGCATCGTGGTCAATCTGTACACATTTTGAAGGAGATGCTGATTTTTTTGAACCGTCTTGTGACTATGGATGAAACATGGGTCCATTTTTACGACCCAGAAACAGAACAGCATTCGATGAGATGGAAGCATCATGGTTCTTCAAGGCCTAAGAAATTTTGAGTTAAAAAATCCGCTGGAAAAGTTCTTTGCTTCAGTTTTTTGGGATATCCGTGAAATAATTATGATCGATTACCTAAAAAGTGTCAGACCATCAGTGGAGATTCTTATTCTAAATTACTAACCACCCTGCGAGAGAGAATTAAGGATACAGGAAGTGGCAGCGAAAGGTGTTGATTTTGCAGAACAATGCCCATGCACACAAGAAAATCCTCTTTCTGTTGATTCTTCTAATTACATAAATAAACTTAAATATATAAAACAACGTACTTTATTTGTATACTCACCTTAAACAGATGGCTAATATCATTTTAGTACTTATACACTTTCGCATATTCGTATTTTTTTTTTGGTAAATTTAAATGCTCCACACGTTTTAATAACTTGTTAAAATTTTCTATCGTCATCCGAAAGTAATAAATAAAACTTTTGTTCATCCTTTATCAGCTTTTCGTAAAATTTTTCAAATCTTTTAGTACGCATTGCTTCTTGATTTATAGGAGAAACACAAAATCTTCTATTATTATGCCTGCGGCGAGTCTAACCAATTCCATTATTAATATTTCACTATTTAAAAAATAAAAAAACTCAACAGTATGTGTGGTATCATAGTGTCCCAATTTCGTTTTTCCAGAAAAAATTTACAGTAACGACGAGTGTTCTAAGGCAGAGTTATGAGTTTGAATTTAGTAATTCATTTCATATTTGTGATAGGGGAAACAAAAGTTTCGAAGTAATTCCTCAAAATTAAAGTAAAATTTTCTGAAAAAAGTAAAAATTATTGTAGAATGGTTACCTACCTGAAATGTAAATAGCTTTTGGGTATTCCCTTCCCCAACCATGTGTCTGCATGAGTTTAACATAGCTTCGAAACTAGTAACATTTCCTTGTCAGAGTGCAATGTATTTTCAAAAAAAGTTGTGTACTAGTTTATTTCAAAATGAACCGATGGGACAGAAAAAAGGTAAATAAACTTCATGTGTTTGAGTGTTTAAGCAAATAAAGTTGGTGGACAAGAAAACTCTAATAAATGCCAAAAAAATATGTTTCACAGCTGAGCTTCGTTAGTTAATATGTTTTTGGTTGGGATTATTATTTATTATTATGATATTAAATGTAAGAATTTATTTTATTTTCAGAAGTCATTGCACTATTTGGAATTTTATATTGTCGTTATGTACAAATAAATGAATACATAAATAAATATCGTAATAATATTGGGCCAAGATTTGATCCCTGTGATAAGCCCGATGACGGATAAAACGTTTTACATACTGCTTTCTGCTGAGCAGGTGAGATTCCAAAATAGCATTGTAAATATAGTATGTTTGAAGTTGCGATAACAAGTTGGCGGTCAACTTGATCGAAAGCCTTAGACGTCGGTGTACGAGGGTGTGTCAAGAAGTACCTGAAAACTAGAACAGATGGCGGTGCTACTTCAAAGCCAACATTGTGCTTGTCAAGAAGCATCTTTCTAAAGAGCGCGCCCTAATTCTCAGACTGATCTGTCAAATAGTTTTGTTGTGACAGCCATTTGAAGCAGACGTCTACATCTGTGAATTTCGTGTGCTCATTAAACACTATTTTTTGCGCGAAAAACATCACGCAAACCAAGAAAAAGCTTGAAAAGTATTATGGGGACTCTTCACTATCGATTTGATTCATCCACCACTGATTTACTCAATTACTGAATTTCGGTGCTGACTGGTCGCCCAATTGAGGTCACCACACCAGAAATGGTAAATCCACGGTATAATATTGGACTATCGGCGAGTGAAGGTGCGCGAACTTGAAGAGGCTATAGTGATTATCACATGGATCAGTGATTTAAATTTTGCATAAATATTTTGATAGGAACAATCTATCCGCAAGATAGGTGCCGCGTTTGCTCGCAATTGACAACAAACGCAATCGTTTGAAAATTTTAAAGAATGGTTTGCGATGTTCAATCGCAATCCGACCGAGTTTTTGCACCGTTTCATAACCTTGAACGAAAGAGAGGCAGGTATATGTGAAATGTGCCTAGAAGGAAAATATCGATATGCCTGGGGAAACATACGACGGTTTTCCAGGCCGAATTATCGTCGGCACAAATAAAAAAATCAACATAATGACTGATAGTCAGGCAGATATTAAAGACATCATGAATCCATTTACCAGGTCTAAACTGGTGAAATATTGCGAACAGGTCCTCAATAAACTGATAGGCGACGAATTGGCCAAAGAAGGTACTAATAGGAACTTCATAGTTCTAGAACCTGTATGTGGAATCGCTAAGGATTCCGCTAAAAAGGAGATAAAAAGAAATGCAGGTTAACGGAAGGTCAACTCTATACTAAAACACTACTACGGGACCTGGACGGAAGGTTTTCAGCCAACCTAATACGGAGTAACAAAAAAGAATTTAAAATAATTACCGGCTTAATAACTGGACATTGTCCTTTAAGGAAGCATCTGTACAGCATGGACTTAGTTAGCGAGCCCTAGTGTAGGATATATTAAAAACAGGAGGAAGTGTTACGCTTAGCATATAGAAAATTTTTAATTTATTTCTAAATCATATTTCTGTTTAAATATCTCGATTTAAAATAATATTTTAACTTAAGACATTTTCTGTGTATTCGTGTCAAAGAGAAAGTTTTTCTTTTGTTATATATCTTGACCGACGAGACCCTTACTTTACTACCTGACCGTCACCAACCCTACCGTTACTGTGGAATTTCTTTCTATTTACATTTCTTCTTTTTTTAGATTGTTTTAATTATTATACATCTTCCTTTATATGTTGTGTTTCATATTATTAGAAAGCTTAAGTCACAAGGGTTATTCTAATAATATTTATGACATCGATAGACCACGTCTTCAGGTCGCGCTTCCTATTAACTATACTTCAAGATATCGACCCCTCTCTTCGATAGATCATAAAACAGACCGTTTTCTAGACCTTTTCTTTTCGATACAAACTATCAGTCGATCTTTTCTTTCGAACCTTCGTGAGTGACACACACATCTTACGCGCGGTACTGTTCAAGTGCTACCCACTATGCACGTGCCCCCTGCATCTCACCGCAATTAAAAGGTAATCCTGTATTGTTCAATATATATTATTCTTTTAAGCGAATTCATATTAATTTAACTAATTAATTTCTTATCCCTCCGGCCCAACATCGCTCTACATATACTTGTCCGAGTATATCTTCAGACCACGTGGCCGCCACTCACAGGTAACTCTGTATTATCCGATACTGAGATTATATTATATTAATCCTAATCAATTAACCCTTAATTTACTGCTCAATTAAACGTTCGTTTCAGAGTATTTTTTGTGTTAATTTTCAGTTACTTAATTACCGCTCCTCGTGTACATATTACTTTTGTTTTAATTACTTTTAAATATACCAATTTCATTTCTTTCTTATATAAATATAAATACAAACTTTAAGGACAACATGTGTTTTATTTAGTAAGTAAGTTGTAGTATTGTTATTTTAATTAACCATCATCACACACGTCCTGGACCTTTGAAGGAACTTCACCACCAACAATTAATTGTTTTATTATCAAATAATTTCATTATTATTGGCGCGGCGCATCCACATCCCAATAACCACCAGAAGCCCTAATTTGTAATAAGTGTCGTCCACTAATTCGTAATAGAAGCTAGCCTTCATGTAAGATGCGCATGTGAGGAACTGAAGCGACTCAGGCAGAAACATTTCAGAAGAGATCTATTTGATCCTACGAGTGTACTCAAACTTTCTCTGAGAAGGATGGTGGCTTTTATCGAGGACACAAGACAAGATCTGTTGGGAATAGTACAAAGAGCAGTGTACTCAATTGCCTGGACGTGCTGGCGTCCAACAAAAAACAGAAGATGAAGAAGAAGAACCACTGCCCCTTCTTAAGAAAGCATATCTCGTATAATTTCTAAAAATAGGCATTTTATAATGTAACTAGCAAAATAAAAAATTATAATGTTAAATTCCAATCTTTCTTCATTTCCCACGATCTACTGCACTAGGAAATCAAAAAAAAATACTTATTTCGTTAGAGGCACATCTAAGTTTTCATTAAGCTTTTGCCAACTTCGTTCAACCTCTTCTTTTTCCATTATATGTTTACTGTATATGTTCTAATTATATTCGAGTACGAAATTAATTTACTGAACTAGATACCTCTTGTACTAATTACAAGCACTTCAACTGATGTAACCCAACTGTTTACGCTTCACTTGTTTTCCTTTTAACTAAGCAGAAGCACCTACCTGGTAATAGCAAAAAAAAGTCAAAATACCAAACATGTCGATCGCAGTATTTAACAGAAGCACTCGCTTCCGGCCCGTTATTCCGGTTATTTTGGTTTCAATTAGCAAGCGTCGCCTCACTGCAATCGTTACGCTCTAAGTCATTTACTTAATTAACGTTTTGAGAAACAAAAAAGCAAAAGACAAATGAACTCGGAGGAAAAAAAAAGAGAGGAAGATAGAAAGAGAAGTGTTTAAAGGTACCAGCCACAATGCCGTAAGCATTTCCGGAAATAGGTTTCCTGGTAAACGGTAGACGGAAACTAAAAGAGGCGATATCCGGTTGCGAGAAAACGTAAGAAAATTTTCCAGACTATCAGAACGGCGGCGGAGAGGAGTTGTTAAAATCCTATTTCTTTAATGGCGGTATATCCCCGGGAAACTTAAACTTTATATATTTTCTAAGTTGAGACCATTAATTGGGAAACAATGTTGTTATCGGGGTACGCGCGGTGGAACCGTAGCTTCATTATTTGAAATTGCTTCTTTATGGCGTTTTTATTGTAAGCGGGTTATATTTTTCGAATTAAACTTTTATTACGAATTGAGTTGATCTCATTTCCGCACTTATCGTCAGATACCTCTTGCATTTTCAAATAATTGTAATGAGAAATCGCTTTGTTAAATGGTATTTCTATTTGACTTTGGAATACGGAGGGTTCTGATTCCATTACGTACGGAAGTTAAACTTAAGATCAATTTAATTCTGACAACGAATTTCAATTGTTTCCTAGAAATTGCGATTATAATTGTAAAATATGTTTAATTGCAGCTATTTTACTTATTTTACGCTACTAATAAGCTCTACAGACGATTGAGATAATTATGCAAATCACAAATAATAAATAATCGCTAGTTTACAAGATTGCATGCAAAAATCTGTTATTGATGTAATTTTTAATTATGCAGTAATCCGCCATTGAAAAATTTGTATTAAGTCAGATAACTGAAATTGACGAAAATACATTTGATACTCTGATTACAGGTGTTTTAATGAATATATTCAATACAATTTAGAAATATTGAGCATTGAACTTTTGCTTTTTATATGAGTCGGTTTCATGTATTAGTGTCTAGCAATATTTTCATCGGTAACTAGGCGCGGCTCGTGATGACGTACTTGGGAGTGCAAGTACAATGATGCGAGTGCCTCGTGAGTTTTCGGTGTTTACTAAGAAAACGTTACAGTTAGTACACGAAAATACACGAAGCACTCGCATCATTGTACTTGCACTCCCAAATACGTCATCACAAGCCGCGTCTGTCGGTAACGCTTCTCAATTTTCAGTAAATCTTGATGAAAGCGTTCACTTTGCCCGTTGCTTGTTGCGCTCAACTTCTCTGAAAAGAAGTCAAGGTGGGAATGTAAGAAGTGTATTTTTAAGGACATACGTGCACCCAGCGTTTTATAAGTTTTCAGCAATTCCGCAACAATTTCCTTAAAATTGTCACTTTTTTTGTTACCTAACAATATGTCGAAATGATGTCCATGCTACAAATAGCAATTTGTCAAACTCTCTGTACTTAATGACAGAGAGTTTTCTTATTTTAGTGCCCACAAATATACCTTCTTTAATTTTCGCACATGAACAATGTGGAAATGTGGTCGTCAAATGTTAAAATGCAAAACTGTTTACGTCCAAAGCTTTTGCGAAATTTTTCACTAAGGCCAAGCTTGATATGAAGCGGTAGAAGGAATACACTTTTGGGATCGACTAACGGCTGGCATTTAGCGTGTTCTATGCCTCCGATGAATAGATACGTCTAGCAGGCCACGTTTCCCTTATGCAGTGATATGCAGTCACGCGACTGTCCCACAGACACAAAAAACAATAATATTTGGTGAAACCACCTTGTAAATAAGTCAATAAAACCAATCAGATCATTGCACACCTTCCACTTGTCCTGCTCATAGTTGATAACTTTAAGCAATGCACTCATCGAACGTTGACAACATGACCAATTGGAATCGATGGCTTTTCATTTCCAATATGGAGGAGAACGGCCTTCAAACTATACTTGCTACTGTCAATGAAGAAGCGCCACTCATTTCCAACATATGGTTGCTTCATTTCACCGACTAAACCCGAGATGTCTTTACAAAAATAAATAGATTCCTTTTTTTCAAAATACGTAGCAAATGGCTTACTCCTGTTTCTATAACTGACCACATTGGTTCCCTTAACTAGATGTTTCCGCCAATTAACTCTGCCTGAGTCACTAAATGTCCATTTGTATCGGCCATGTATTCACTGTAACTGGTCTCAGATCGCTCACTGGTCGATACTTCGGATTCAGAAGGACTACCCACATAACCTGGACAAATTCGCAGTGGTTCATCATTTGATCGAATAATTGGTTATGTTATCGATACAACATTGGCGTATTTTATGAAACGTTTATTTTGCATTAATTCCATTGACACGCAAAAATAGCAATCGTCATCGTGGTTTACAAGCTTCCTCCAAAGCATTGGTATACTAGTCAAACAAACTTTTTCTCCACTTGCCAATCTGCGTAAAATGGCTCTGTAACTATTGCAAAACAAGTACAGTACCCATTGTTTTTAGCCTGGTTACCGACTGAGAAACAAAAATAGTATTAATATGCGAATAGAAGAGATTCTGTAATTACGCATCAATTTTACTCAAAAATATATTGCCAACATACATTAAAAAAATTGTCCGGACGAGTTTTACACATTCGGCTCGACATTTTTATGTGATACACGGCTGCATAACTAAACCTCAATGGCGCCACCTTGCTATAACATAAGACTAGACGTACTAACATTTTTCTAGCGGCAGATTTGAATTAAGCATTACAAAATACATTAAATACACTTGATTTTACATCTTGCACTAAAAATAAATTCAAATTTGTAAACTTGTGTAATTACAGTATTAAGTCAGAATATCTTGCATTATTCTACAAATCTTTAGAATTTTCTGAATACTAAATAATGTGTTTTTTCATACCCTTTTTCTTCAATAGGAAGAAACCCTGACATCATAACAGTTAATTTGACAAGTTATACCGCCATTTTATTAAGTATTGTTTGAAATTTGATAAAGCAAAAACTTACAGCTGAGCAGCGTCTACAAATTGTGGAAATTTATTTCTAAAATCAGTGTTCAGTTAAAAATGTTCCCAAAGTGCTTTGCCTAATTTATGGCATACATCATCAGCCAACTGAGACGACTATTCGCAACACAATTGAAACATTTTGCACTCAATTTACTTTTTTGGCCTCCCATCCACCAACGAGATTGCGTAGAGTGCGCTGCGTCGCCGTTTAGGGCAGTGTTCAGGATGATCCAAATTTTTCGATTCTTCGTGTGCAAGAACGCAAGAATCTTGACTTACAGTCTACAAGATTAAATTGGTGCGAGAAATGAACCCAACCGACCATTGTTTTCAACGTCAATTCAGTAATTGGGCGCTTGAACAGTTGGAAGTCGATCCACTGTTTTATGGTCAAATTGAGTTGAGTTATGAGGTTCACTTCTGGCTCAGTGGCTTTGTGAATAAGCAAAATTGTCCCATTTGGGATCACACTACTGCACAGGTGACTTATCAACTACCGATTCACCCTGAAAAATGCACTGTTTGGTGTGGTTTGTGGCCCTATGTCATAATTAGGCCATGCTTCTTCAAAAACGAAGATAATCGAGCTGTCACCGACGATTCCGGCCGGTATATAGGCATGTCCACCGATTTTTTTATTCACTGAAGTGCATGAACATGGTCTGGAAGACCCTTGGTTTCAGCAGGAAATGTTCGTCGATAAGATTATCTTCTGCATACTTGTCAAGATCATGTGATTTGACGCCTCTAGAATATTTTTTGTAGGGCTATTTGAAGTCATTAGTCTACGCAAATAAGCTAACAGCTATTGCAGCCTTGGAAACCAACATGGAGCGCACCATTCGTAACATACGGTCTTAAACGCTTGATAAAAATAGTCTAAAATTCATGCTTCAGGATAACGCGCCTTGGACGCTCCCGTGATGGCCATAAGACCGAAATCACCTTCCATCATTAATATAATACAACTATCTTACCGATTTAAAAAAAAATTCTTTTTCCCTAACATTTGCGTTTTTTATTTCAAAGTATAATCCTACACCTCTTAAAAAAACAGACTTTACTAAACGCGGTTATTTCTGGATATATACATATTATTCGATAATTGACTAGATAATTGATACTGCTATTTCATTTAATAATTCTTACATTAGTCTGTTGGTTTTGGATTTTAATATGGTATGTGTGTAAGGAATAATTTTTCTAAATTTAATCAATAGTTTTATTTTTGTATTTCCATCTCTTTCTTTCAATTATACAATCATATTTGTCTTATCTAGTTTAGTAATACAGTTTATTAATATGTTATCGAGTTATACTTCTTCAGTCTGGAATTAGGAGCCATTCCACTCAATCCACATATCTTTGGATGTGAGATCGGTGGTAGGCGACTGATGATGGTATACATGACAGAATATGTTATTGTTATTGTTTTTTTTCCCTTGGTTTTCGAGTTTATAGAAATTTACAGCAAGGGTGCTTAATAGGTGATTCGAATTTATTCTATTTGTAAACATTTGCGGACTATACAATTTGTGTTAAATATTATTAATCGCTGCATTAATTCGTCGATAGTAATTCTAATGATTTGAGGTTTTTATTATAGCGTCGAGTTATCTCGCACTTCCTAAGCTGGAAAACATTTTACTCTACCCACATATCTGAGCGTATGAGTCCGGTGTTACGCGGCTTATATTCCAGCATTCATATACATAGTAGAACGGTATTTACTAGAAGTTCTATGATGGAATTTATTGTTTTTTTTTTGTAATTTCCATGATTCTCGAGATTATAAAAGTCTATATCTGAGTGTTCAATGAGCGATTCGAATTTATTCTATTTGTAAAAATTTGCGGATTATACTGCATGTGTTGAGTATTATTATTGATTGTTGTATTAATTTACGGACTTTGGATGGTAACTCAAATAATTTGATTCCCTAATTTGAGAACTGATGGAATGTAATTCCGCTAACTGTTATAATATATACGTTTTTCTGTTTCCAGATACGCTGAGGTTCCATCCTTCAGTGATGTGAATTTTTCAATTTTGTTTGAGTAATTGCTGTTAATGTTATTGTCTGCTGATACAACTATGTCTATTAAGTACGTGATGTGGTCCACTTTATCTTGAAGTATGATTTCTGGTGTATTTGCCGAAATTTGTTATCTTTATGTATTGTGATATTCCAATAGAGTTTGTATCTCTATTGTTTGTTTTTCAAGAATTGTTGTAGGTGTATATTTATAGTAGGGTGTGGATGTATCATTAATGAGACTGATTTTTGTGCTATTGCTTGGTGTACTATTTTAGCTGCATTATTATGTCTACCGGTATAATCCGCTAGTGTTTTACATGGTTTCAGAGTGTAAATTGTATCTCCCATCTATCTGAATATTTGCATAATTATGTATTTCCTATAATTTCCTGTACATATAGTTTGATCTTATATTCCTTAGAAAAAATCTTCAATCTCTGGGAAAAGTTATCCACTTTCTTGCTATTTCTAACTATCAGCAACACTTATGTTTTCTCTTGCCATATGGGAGCAATCCTTTCCATGGAGTTTTATTTTATATCCATATCTTTTTCTTCATTTGGTTGTAAGTTAAATCTTTAAGTGAGTGTGAGTGTTTTTTAGCGCTAAGTTTAATGATGTGTAGTTGTAATCTGCTTTTGTTATTGCGATAGGTACGTTATCGTTTTGTCGTACGTGAAAGTATTGTCGAAAATTGTGTATTTGTTTCGCATGGAGGCATGTGCACGTCAAATATTCCTCTTCTTTCTAGATGTTTTAGTTAGTGTTATTCTTTCAACGCAAGAGTTTGGGTGTAGGTTTTCTGTATTTTTGCATAAGTGCGCGTGTTGTGGAATTAATATTATTAAGGCCTGTGTGCATTTAATTATTTCAATTGCTGATTTTTCTTTTAAATAAGTTTTAAATTAGTTCATAGTTTGTTCCTATTATTGTCACACAAAAATCAAGTAATTTCTAAGAAAGAAAATTATTCTAGGACTGTGATCACTAGAGACCGGATATTATGAAATTTGCAAATCAGTTATCATTAATATTACAACTAAATCCTTCAGTATCTAGCCGAATTACGTCAATTGCAATTGATTGACGCATATTAATTTTTGCATATTTTGCATATATCTGTAATTGTTGCATATTTGATAATTAACAGCTTTTGTTATCCAAGAAACAATTAAATCTCATTAGAGCAGCTTTATTATAATATCTCTTTTAAGATAAGAACAAAAAAAAGGGAAAATACGCGATAATAAAAAACAAAAACATACATATTTCTAATTTGTAAAAAATACATTCTTACCTTGCTTCTATTCCAATCTAAAACTTTCTCTACACACACAATACCTTTAATAAACAGTAAAAAACTTGGACGACGAATTTCCAAATTATACTTTAGTTAATAAACAAACATCGCTCTTTGTAACGTACGTTTTTAAATTCACCGAATAAGCGCGCGCATCCGTAAAACATACGATGAGCAAACATTTCAATACACGCATCAACGGTACTTGCGTGAACTGAAACCCATACTACGAAAAATGCGAGTAACGAAATGCATTCGTGTGTAACGTTTCGTTACTCGGTACTAGATGGCGCACCCGTTACTCAGTACCGAATACATACGGTTTGCTACAGCTCTAAAAATTACCATTTTCGAATTCAGTGCGAAGGAGTTTTTTCGAGTGTCTTGTACGTGTTGCTAAGTGTTCTTCAAATATGCCAAAAGGTAATAACTACTTGGTGGCGTCCTGGATTAAGCAGTGTCCAGAACTCATTCTAAATGACGAAAAGGTTTTCTGCAAAGCATGTGGGAAAACGGTAAGTGTTTGTTTTCATTGTTTTTATAGCATGTATGACTTATCTTGAAGAATGTACCTGTTTGGACTTAATTTTCATTCACTTTCTTTTTTTTTTGTATACTTTTAGAAATTGTCAGAAACTTCTTTTATATAAAATTAAATAAGAAGTGTGTTATTTTGTTACAGAAATTCTTTTCACATTAAACTGAAAAATTATTTATTTTGTTACAGATAGCCTGTGATCGCAAGTTTCAAATCACGCAACATGTTGCTACCGACATGCATAAGAAAAAAACCAAACGAATAAATGAAACAAGAATGGCTCAACAATCTTTAACTCAAGCGTTTCAGGCGGGAACCAGGAAAAATGAACAAGAAATATTCAGTGAAGAACTGTGTAAAGCTTTACTTTCTGCTAACATTCCACTTCATAAATAGCAAAATCCTGTATTTAAAATTTTTTTAGAAAAAAACTTTCGTTTCAACGTTCCGGACGAAAGCATTATGCGCAAACGTTATGTAAATGATCTATATTTGGAAACAATTGAGAACAGATTACTAAAAATAATAACATTTATTTTATAGTCGATGAAACTACCGACTCTTGTGGAAGGTATATTGCAAATTTACTTATTGGTACTTTAAGTAATTCAGGTCCAAGTATATCTTATTTAATTGCCTGTAAACAGTTAGAGAAAACCAACAATAAAACAATTATACGGTTCGTGAACGAATCTTTAATGATTTTTTTTCTTCCGGAAATTGTGCCAACCGAAAAAATTTTGTTAATGCTAACAGATGCAGCAACCTATATGGTTAAAGCAGGTCAACAGCTCAAAGTGTTGTATCCTAATTTAATTCATGTGACCTGCTTAGCTCATGGTTTAAATAGAGTGGCAGAAGAGATTAGGAATCAGTTTCCAGACGTAAATATTTTAATTAGTAATGTTAAACAAATATTTCTAAAATCTCCATTGAGAATTCAATTGTACAGAGAAAAGTGCCCAATGTTCCTTTACCACCAGAACAAATAATTACGCGGTGGGGTACATGGCTTAATGCTGCACTTTTTTATGCAAAATATTTAGTTCCTCTGAAGCAACAAATTATGGATTTCGACGATGCAGCTAGTCTTGCCATTAGAAAGTGCAAAGAAGTTTTAATAAAAAATTCATTAAATGCTGAATTAGGATTTATCCAAACCAATTATGAATTTGTCAGCAATATTATACTAAATTTAGAAACTCAAGGAATGTTATTAATTCAGTCTGTTGGATTAGTTGAGCAATTTGAAAAAAATATAAATGAAGTGACAGGAAATAGAGCTCAGATTATAAGTAACAAATTTAAACAAGTTATCGAAAAAAATGATGGTTATTTTTTATTATCAAAAGTTGCAAAAATATTAAATGGAGATTTTGAAAATATTGATGTCAGCCTAGATCCAAATTTAATTAGTAGCTTTAAGTATACCCCAATAACATCTGTAGATGTAGAAATAAGCTTTTCTAGTTATAAATACACTTTATCTGATAGAAGACATAATTTTTTCTAGTTACAAGTTATAATGCCAATGTTGGTAACAATAAATAACATTTGAAAGTAGATTCGATATAGATCATAGGTAGATAAGTATAATGTAGGTATACGCATTCATGTACATATAGGTATATTTTACAAAATAAAATATTATGTGAATAATTGTTTTCTTATGTGAAAAAAACCCTGCATATTTGCATAAAAAGGTGCATATTTCCATACAAATAGTGCATATTTTTTAAGAATTGTGTGCATATATATGCGCATATTTCGAGCAATTTCCATGCATATAATTCCGGTCTCTAGTGATCACTAATTAATCTGTAATTAGGTAATTTAGAGAATTATATTTCTTCCAATAAGGATCTATTAATGTGTTTATTAAGAATTTCATGTGTATTATGTATTGAGTAAATTCACGACTAAAAATAATGACTACACCTTATAATCAACAATTGTTAATCTTAAGTTAGGAGCTTGTTAAACAGATTCTAGTAACGAATATCTCCAAGGCGCAGAGACCATGAAATTAGAAAATCTCAATCAACGTGTCATGTCGTGATTTTGCTTTGTTCGACTACCCAAAAATTACAGAGACAATTCTATACTTTCTAATACGATATCGCCTTCACGATTATATTCTGACTGCGATACTATTATTATCATCGCCGGACTTGCTAAATTTAAATGTAGATGAACTAAAAGATGTCGTTTACAGACGAAAAGATGATACAGTAAGGGGTGACTATAAACAAAATTGAATTATTTATTTCGTATGAGAAGCGAAAACGAAAATTAGGTATTAGTATGTAAATTACTTTAATGACAAAAAGAAGGGTCGTAAAACAAATTTATACACTTATATCTAAATTTTTCAACCAGTCCGAAAGCTGTAGGAGTTGCTTTGCTAGCTCGAGGATGCCACCAGAGAAACTTCTACTGGGACAGTCGTTTAAACTATGTGGGCCATAGTTTGATCCACATTTCCACAGTCGCAGAAACAAATATCAGCTAGTTTCTATTTATATAGCATTTTGTTGCACCTTCCGCGACTTGTGCGGAACCTATTCAATTGAGACCATTCCCTATGTGGGAGGGTCACGTCCAGCAGAGGTTCTGAAGGATTAGAAATTAAATCTTTATTCCTCAATTCAGGGTGTTGTTCGAGGCGATCCAGCACTCATTAACATTGATGGGATGCTGAATTTTCGTATTTAGCCATATCGGTTTTGTATATTTCAGTCGTAATATAATAACAGTAATAATATGACCAAGAACATCCCACGGCATCATTCTATAAATCGGGACAGACTGAGACACGCGGAGAACCTCGGTAAACTATTCACCATATTACAACTTAGTGCCCTCTTACAGTATATGGAGGTGAGATAAGTGACTTCTTTGAAGCCACTGAATCCATGTTAGACTGGATAAGTGACCTTGATTTTAAAATTTAACTCTGTTCTGTGTAGATTTCAGTCAATGTAAACCATACACTAAATAAATAACACGAATTCGCTTTCAAAGCATATAAAACAATAACTAGGGGAAAGTAGCCCATGATGGCATGATTCACATGATGGATATCGGCTGTAAATTAAAATTTATCGGCTGTAGCGCGCTAGTTCGCAGCCTTACATGCACAGGAGCGCGTTTCAGATGTTCAGTGTGAAAACATTCCCAGTCAAAGGAGAAATTGTTTCAGAGTTCAGGAGAGTAAATTTTGGTAAGTGGTGAAGTAACGTTGTCGACTTATTCTCTGTCAGATTGTACTTAAAAAATGTGATTTAATCGAATGAAGTTTGCATGCATATTTCATTATTGTTTATTCATGAATCTATCTACTTATTTTGAGGTTACATTCGCGGTAAACGGGATTTAAGGTAAATTAACATTCCTTATGATGGCATACTGCATGGTTTCCTGTGCTTCCATGTAACAATTTTCAAATAAAAGACATATGAAAAGAAGAGGAAATGGAGAAAGCTTTACAAAATGGGATAGCAACTAACAGCAAAAACTTTCAACGATCCAGCAACAACTCTGCGTAGTAGATTTAAGAATAATAGTGGCGCCACAAAAGGAGATTTAGGCGGTTGCAGAACATTACTGAGTAGATATAGTACTGAGCATATATAGAGAAAGAATTAGTGAAGCATCTTACAAACATGGGAACCAGATTTTTAGGTTAACGACAAAAAATCTTAAAAGGCTTGTGTTCCAAATTGCAGAAAAAATCAAGCATGATTTTAATGAGGAAACCGAAATGACCGGGAAGAAATAGGTCAGTGGATTTTTGAAGAGGTTACTATCTCTTCGAGGATTCCAGAAAATACATGGTATGTTCGAGCGCAGGCCTTTAATAGGAACAACATAAGTCAATACTTCACTATAACTAGCTATTGTGGATCAGTATAAGTTTCCACCCGAAAACATATATAATGTTGACGAATTCGGCTTAAGAACCATGCAGAACAGCAACCCGAGGACGAAAGCAGGCGGGGGCTCTAAGTAACGCCGAATGTGGGCAGCTTTTAACTGTAGTCTGTTCAATGAATACCCTAGGAGCATTTATACCTCCAGTTTTAATGTTCCCACTAAAACGGTTTAAGAATGAACTAATGAATGATTCTCCACCTGGAAATAAAGCATTTTGCGAAGATAATGGTTGGATGAATAGCGAGATTTTTATAAAATTGCTAAAACATTTCACAAACCATACAAGGGCCTCCAATCACAATAAAGTGCTTCTACTACTAGATGGCCATTCAAGCCATAAGGTCTAAAAAGGTATAAAACCCCTTACCACAATCAATAATAATATCCTAAGTACGTATTTCGACAACAAAGGTGTCATCATCAGTTGGTAAAATCACTACTCAAAGGGTATACGTAGAAGCCGGGTAAAGTCAGATGCGATTCTGTGTGTTGGCTTTACTGTTCTCCATGTGCAACATTTGCAAACTGACTTAATGCTGAAATTATGTAACTATCATTAACGCTTATCTTGTACATGGTGTAATTATTCAATCACAAAGCTTTAGGTTCCTTATTAAAGAAGTAACAGAGCATAGAAGTTAAGTGTGCCATTATAGGCTACTTTCCCTTACTTGATATATCTAGTTGAAATTTTGGACGTAACTATGTTAGAGTTATAAAATGTTGACAACGTATTAATCTTAATGATCTTAGGGCCCTCTATCAAAAAGTCACGGCATCGTCAAACGGATACCGTACCTTCACTAGAAATTTCCATTTGTGGTTTATCACATTCGAAGGTAAGACTTGTTTGTAGAATTGTAGAAGAGATTTGAACCATTGTTAATCGTTGTCAGGAGTGCGACTAAATAGAGGGATCTAAATGTCTTATTATGAAATAAAATAATTTTAAGTTTTACATATGGAGCGACATAATATATAAAACATGTTACTGATAACCATTGAAGCCCAAAAGCGAACGTAATTTACAATTTAATGTAATAATAATTAGCAATCCCTTATGAAAATATATAAACCGACAAATGCTATACCCTGCTTTTATGTAATAGTGTGAAGAAGTACCCAGTACTTAAGGTATTCACTCTAACACCTCTTCTCTGACTAGACGAAATATCTCGAATGTAAATATCCTAAGTAGGTAGATATTATGCCGCTCGGAAACATATAAATACCTATTTTAACAATATTAGAACATATGCATTGATATAATGATGGAAGGTACAGGGTTATTCATTATAAATGTCCCAGCCCTTACCATAGTTATTATTGCATAAATTAAAAAAAAATTGAAATAAAAGTTGTGTGGTTATAAACTAATTTTATTATAACGTTAACAAAAGTACAGTGGCGTGCGTAGTTTAGGGGACACAAAAAATAATTGTTTTTTTTAAATGAGACACCCTGTATATTATTAAATTTTTGAAAAGATCTTTTCCTTCTGATTTCAAAAATATACCATATCATACCCCTGTCTTACACCGTTCTTAAGTTATTAAATAAAAGTTTTGTATCTACGAATGAGTTTTGATCAACATTTAATTAAATCAATATTTATAGTAACTGGTTTAATTTGCTATATTTATCCTTTAATAACATAAGAACGGTGTAAGACAGGGGTATGATATGGTATATTTTTTAAATCAGAAGAAAAAGATCTTTACAAAAATTTTATAATATACAGGGTGTCTCATTTAAAAAAAAACAATTATTTTTTGTGTCCCCTAAACTACGCACGCCACTGTACTTTTGTTAACGTTATAATAAAATTAGTCTATAACCATACAACTTTTATTTCAAAATTTTTTTCTTTTACGCAATAATAACTATGGTAAGGGCTGGGACATTTATAATGAATAACCCTGTACAAGAAGAGAACGTATGTACGAGTATACAAAATTAAATTAGTAAATTCATGCGTGCTACAGCAATAAAACGGCAATCGCATTAATAATTACATCGACATCGCTAAATAAATATTTCTCCAGACTTTACGAACCGTATATACCATCCAGCAAATTTATGCAAAGTTTCGGAATTCCCCCATCCATTACCATCCTTATCACACCTTTCCGTTGGTGGATCTCAACGGGCCAACATTAACAATAAACGACATCAATTTAGATTTTCAGTCGCTTTATTTGTCTTTTCGGCACCTTTCTACTCGTCACCTACTCCTATTTGGCTGACTCCCTTCGGTTCAACAACGTCGACGCGAACGACTCGTTAAAACAATTGCCGTCGACTAACTCGATTAGGAATCAAGAGTGCCGCGCTGCTTGTTACAAATGGTTTCGGCGTTGAGAAATGCGAAGCGTCTTCCCTAATTTTTCTCAACTTGTATTTTAATTTCGTGTTGAAGGATATAGAAAAGCCGCGGGAGAGTAGTTAAACTGAGAACGAAATATTGTGAAGTTTCACAAACGAGTTTTGACGTGTAACGATAGTTCTAGTTAGACGAGAGATACTATTAATTACAAAGTAGAAGTTTCGTCTAAATATGACACAAACTAGTCTAGTGAAGGTTCATTAATTTTCTCTAAAGGTAGTTGCAATAGATAAATATTTAAATATTTCAAAAACATTTGATATATTAGAGCTTATATTGAGTTGAAGGAAAAGTAGGGGAATGATTAATTATTCATCTTATTCTAAAACTTAAAGTAATATTTCTTTGTTGTTGATTATATTTTTAATACTAATTTACAAATTATAAATTAATTTTAGAACTGGTAGTTGTCGTAAACATACATGTAAAATCATTTTTATGCTGTGGAAGGTATGAAATAAAATTCTCAACTTAACTGGCTTAAAAACATAATCCTTCAATACGTGGCTTAATAAGTATCTTTCTGATTTTCCGATATATACATATTGCTATGGATTTTTAATTAAAAATAATTTAAAATATTTAAAATAAATGTACAATTATTTTTGGATTAAAGTGTATATTCAAAATGTTTTTAAATTTAATGTGTGACCAAAATTTTATGGGATTTCAACAATGAATCCCATGAATTTTTTAAAGAAGATAAAAGTCAGCTTGGAAGGTGTGCCAGGGGACAAGAAAAGGTTGCAAATGATTGGAAACTGCCTGAAGGATGATGCTTTGGTTTGGTGGGATATGGTGTCTGATGAGGTGACGACCATGGACGAATTTGAAGCCAGATTCACAAACCAATTCCGGGAACAAAACAAGCAGACAAGGGTAAGACAAGAATTATTATTTGGTAAATATAGAGTTGGAAATAATGAATCAAGAGAGACTCCGTATTAAAATATTTAACCCCTAAGATAAACGAATTTGATTTGGTTTCACAATTAGTTAGACATTTTGATTTTGAAGTTAATCAGGCAGTAGCTATACATAACATAACGGATATGCAACAGTTTCTTGAATTATTAAAAATAATTATTATTATTATGATGCCGAGCGTGGAAGTAGATATAATAATAGTTATTCAGAAAATAATATTAAGAGAAATCAATATTCAAGAATTAATATACAATATAATACAAAATATAAATGACAGAATCTGTCAGAATTCTGTCATTTATATTTTGTATTCCGTTGACAAAGGCATCATTGCCGAAACATGTAGGGTTGTTTTAAATATATATACTTTGAAGTAATGAACCAGACCTTTAATCGCCGACTTATTAAGTTTACCTTATCATACCAAGGTCACGAAGATATTATATATATATATATATATATATATATATATATATATATATATATATATATATATATGGAATACTAAGGCATGATTTATTATTATTACTAGAATGTATCTTTGAATAATTTAAACCATAGCAACTTAATTACTTGTTGACATTTATATCCTGTCATTCATATTTTGTATTCTCTTCAAAAAGGCGTATACAGCCGAAACATGTAGAGTTTTTTAAATACATATATTTTGAAGTAATATACAGACCTTTAATCGCCTACTGATTAGGTTTACCATATCATACCAAGGTCACGAAGTTATTATATATATATTATATATATATATATATATATATATATATATATATATATATATATATATATTAATAATAAAAATATAGACATTAATGTGGATTTTCACTACCCCAAATTCTTGTATTTTGTGAATTTAGGTATCCCGTTTTATAAAACCATGCTTCATCAGTAAAGATGACTCTTTGCGAAAGTTCTCCATTATTGTTTATATTTACAAACCAATTACAAAACTGTAGTCTACATGGGTAATATTTTTAACAATCTTTATACTGCTGTGACACGATATTGATAAAGTTGCATATTTTTTTTAATAACGACATTTGGATTTACGTTTTCGGAACAACAATCACATTCTAATATATTTGCGTCTTATTCTATCAAAATTTCTAAGTAACCTAGATTGACTTTTCAAATGAACACACGTTATATATTTATATATATATATATACTTCATATCACTTCATTTCAATTACAATATATTCATTACAATATATATATATATATATATATATATATATATATATATATATATATATATAATGTAGTAGGGCAGTGTTGACCCTAGAACAAATATTATGCAGAGTATATAGGTAATAAATAGCAATATCCAGCAAGACAACAACTATGGATCATAAGAGAATTTTATGTAACTGAATTGTAAAATCATAATTAATTAAATATTAACAAAATAATTTGAAACATACATGAGTGGGTAAAACCAATTTGTATAATACAAAAGTATTTTTAATAATATAAAATATTATTAAAAATGGGGTGTGAAGAACACAATACAAGTTATATATTTGTGAATGTATCTTCTATAGACGGTTGTTACCGTCTATAGAAACACGTTGCCTAGTTCGGCAGTTATTATGTAGACAGTGCTGAATATTCTTTCACGCTCTGTCTTAATAATTTCTGTGTGATAGCAAGGTAGTTATGTTTGGTTGAATTTATCTCTTCTCCAGCAGGGGCGTACCAATGATCCTGTAGAAAGGTGAAATACGTATCTGCGTCTCTGGAGAGGAGATACATTCACAAATATATAACTTGTATTGTGTTCTTCACACCCTATTTTTAATAATATTTTATATTATTAAAAATACTTTTTTAATTAAATATTGTTCAAATATTTTGCATATACATATATAACGACTTTTGAATGACCCTTGTTAATGTCAAATGTAAATAACGCCAAAACCACGTGACCTATACATATTGAGAATTATGTGATTTTATTATAGTATTTATCATACAACTCACTAATACAAAGGAAATGGTAATGTAAAGAATATTGAGAGAAAAATATTTAATGAAGAGAAATATGTAATTTATAGCTAGTATATTCAGAAAACGTAAAAGAAAAACCGATTTTTACGAATATTCTATTGTTGCCACCCATGGAGAGAAGAAAAGTTGTTTTGAGAAGAAATTTTGACTTTTGTTAGATAAAACACGCGTCTCAAAATTAGCAAACTTAAAATTCCTTAAAAACACTAAAATAGCTAAAAATAAATTCAAACACTATCAAAAAATTAAAGATAAAGTACGTAACCTGCTTTTAAAAAGGTAAATATATATATATATATAATGAACTTCATGTGTATGAGAATTAATAATTATTAAATCTCATTTTACATGCGATTGTCGCTATAATTTGTTGCATTTAATTCTACAATTCGGCAAATCACTTTTGCCCTAGATTGTAGACGCAACAAGCCGCGACATCAACTGTACAAGTTGTCAGTACAAATGAAAAATTTTGTGAAAAACTTATCTGCGCGGAATGTGCATATATCGATATTTCACTGTTTTTTACAGATCATCAGTGCACCTCACCGAAGACAGACATGATATTCACTTCTATACTACGTGTATATATACGAACTGTAATGAACTTCATGTGTATGAGAATTAATAATTATTAAATCTCATTTTACATGCGATTATCGCTATAATTTGTTGCATTTAATTCTACAATTCGGCAAATCACTTTTGCCCTAGATTGTAGACGCAACAAGCCGCGACATCAACTGTACAAGTTGTCAGTACAAATGTTGCGTCTACAATCTAGGGCAAAAGTGATTTGCCGAATTGTAGAATTAAATGCAACAAATTATAGCGACAATCGCATGTAAAATGAGATTTAATAATTATTAATTCTCATACACATGAAGTTCATTACAGTTCGTATATATACACGTAGTATAGAAGTGAATATCATGTCTGTCTTCGGTGAGGTGCACTGATGATCTGTAAAAAACAGTGAAATATCGATATATGCACATTCCGCGCAGATAAGTTTTTCACAAAATTTTTCATTTGTACTGACAACTTGTACAGTTGATGTCGCGGCTTGTTACGTCTACAATCTAGGGCAAAAGTGATTTGCCGAATTGTAGAATTAAATGCAACAAGTTATAGCGACAATCGCATGTAAAATGAGATTTAATAATTATTAATTCTCATACACATGAAGTTCATTACAGTTCGTATATATACACGTAGTATAGAAGTGAATATCATGTCTGTCTTCGGTGAGGTGCACTGATGATCTGTAAAAAACAGTGAAATATCGATATATGCACATTCCGCGCAGATAAGTTTTTCACAAAATTTTTCATTTGTACTGACAACTTGTACAGTTGATGTCGCGGCTTGTTGCGTCTACAATCTAGGGCAAAAGTGATTTGCCGAATTGTAGAATTAAATGCAACAAATTATAGCGACAATCGCATGTAAAATGAGATTTAATAATTATTAATTCTCATACACATGAAGTTCATTACAGTTCGTATATATACACGTAGTATAGAAGTGAATATCATGTCTGTCTTCGGTGAGGTGCACTGATGATCTGTAAAAAACAGTGAAATATCGATATATGCACATTCCGCGCAGATAAGTTTTTCACAAAATTTTTCATTTGTACTGACAACTTGTACAGTTGATGTCGCGGCTTGTTGCGTCTACAATCTAGGGCAAAAGTGATTTGCCGAATTGTAGAATTAAATGCAACAAATTATAGCGACAATCGCATGTAAAATGAGATTTAATAATTATTAATTCTCATACACATGAAGTTCATTACAGTTCGTATATATACACGTAGTATAGAAGTGAATATCATGTCTGTCTTCGGTGAGGTGCACTGATGATCTGTAAAAAACAGTGAAATATCGATATATGCACATTCCGCGCAGATAAGTTTTTCACAAAATTTTTCATTTGTACTGACAACTTGTACAGTTGATGTCGCGGCTTGTTGCGTCTACAATCTAGGGCAAAAGTGATTTGCCGAATTGTAGAATTAAATGCAACAAATTATAGCGACAATCGCATGTAAAATGAGATTTAATAATTATTAATTCTCATACACATGAAGTTCATTACAGTTCGTATATATACACGTAGTATAGAAGTGAATATCATGTCTGTCTTCGGTGAGGTGCACTGATGATCTGTAAAAAACAGTGAAATATCGATATATGCACATTCCGCGCAGATAAGTTTTTCACAAAATTTTTCATTTGTACTGACAACTTGTACAGTTGATGTCGCGGCTTGTTGCGTCTACAATCTAGGGCAAAAGTGATTTGCCGAATTGTAGAATTAAATGCAACAAATTATAGCGACAATCGCATGTAAAATGAGATTTAATAATTATTAATTATCATACACACGAAGTTCATTACAGTTCGTATATATACACGTAGTATAGAAGTGAATATCATGTCTATCTTCGGTGAGGTGCACTGATGCTCTGTAAAAAACAGTGAAATATCGATATATGCACATTCCGCGCAGATAAGTTTTTCACAAAATTTTTCATTTGTACTGACAACTTGTACAGTTGATGTCGCGGCTTGTTGCGTCTACAATCTAGGGCAAAAGTGATTTGCCGAATTGTAGAATTAAATGCAACAAATTATAGCGACAATCGCATGTAAAATGAGATTTAATAATTATTAATTCTCATACACATGAAGTTCATTACAGTTCGTATATATACACGTAGTATAGAAGTGAATATCATGTCTGTCTTCGGTGAGGTGCACTGATGATCTGTAAAAAACAGTGAAATATCGATATATGCACATTCCGCGCAGATAAGTTTTTCACAAAATTTTTCATTTGTACTGACAACTTGTACAGTTGATGTCGCGGCTTGTTGCGTCTACAATCTAGGGCAAAAGTGATTTGCCGAATTGTAGAATTAAATGCAACAAATTATAGCGACAATCGCATGTAAAATGAGATTTAATAATTATTAATTCTCATACACATGAAGTTCATTACAGTTCGTATATATACACGTAGTATAGAAGTGAATATCATGTCTGTCTTCGGTGAGGTGCACTGATGATCTGTAAAAAACAGTGAAATATCGATATATGCACATTCCGCGCAGATAAGTTTTTCACAAAATTTTTCATTTGTACTGACAACTTGTACAGTTGATGTCGCGGCTTGTTGCGTCTACAATCTAGGGCAAAAGTGATTTGCCGAATTGTAGAATTAAATGCAACAAATTATAGCGACAATCGCATGTAAAATGAGATTTAATAATTATTAATTCTCATACACATGAAGTTCATTACAGTTCGTATATATACACGTAGTATAGAAGTGAATATCATGTCTATCTTCGGTGAGGTGCACTGATGATCTGTAAAAAACAGTGAAATATCGATATATGCACATTCCGCGCAGATAAGTTTTTCACAAAATTTTTCATTTGTACTGACAACTTGTACAGTTGATGTCGCGGCTTGTTGCGTCTACAATCTAGGGCAAAAGTGATTTGCCGAATTGTAGAATTAAATGCAACAAATTATAGCGACAATCGCATGTAAAATGAGATTTAATAATTATTAATTCTCATACACATGAAGTTCATTACAGTTCGTATATATACACGTAGTATAGAAGTGAATATCATGTCTGTCTTCGGTGAGGTGCACTGATGATCTGTAAAAAACAGTGAAATATCGATATATGCACATTCCGCGCAGATAAGTTTTTCACAAAATTTTTCATTTGTACTGACAACTTGTACAGTTGATGTCGCGGCTTGTTGCGTCTACAATCTAGGGCAAAAGTGATTTGCCGAATTGTAGAATTAAATGCAACAAATTATAGCGACAATCGCATGTAAAATGAGATTTAATAATTATTAATTCTCATACACATGAAGTTCATTACAGTTCGTATATATACACGTAGTATAGAAGTGAATATCATGTCTGTCTTCGGTGAGGTGCACTGATGATCTGTAAAAAACAGTGAAATATCGATATATGCACATTCCGCGCAGATAAGTTTTTCACAAAATTTTTCATATATATATATATATATATATATACATATATATATATATATATATATATATATATATATATATATATATTATAATTGATAAATTATTGGAGTTTTTCGGCTTTTATATGAAATATTTACAAATATCAAATTAGAATGTATGTCATTGCAGAGTAAGTGGGGATGTAAACATTGCTGTCTACAAATTACAGAGCAAATCATACGAAATTTTTAATTGAAAATATGGTCTACGTTGGGACTCGAACACAAGTCTACAGCTTGCCGGGCTGTCGCTTTTACCACTTAGCCACAATAGATCTAGGTTCAAGCTATTTAGAAATGCATTATAAAGTAACAGTGTTAATGAATCAGATGTCAGTTATTGAATGTAGATGTCAAGTTGAAAGCAGAAGTCAGTTTTGAAAGCTCATGTCAGTTTTGATAGCAGATGTCAGTTAGTGAAAGCAAATGTCAGTTATTGAAAGCAGATGTCTGTTTTGAAAGCAGGTGTCAGTTATGAAAGCAAACGTCAGATAAGAAAGCAGATGCCTATTTTGAAAGTAGATGTGACTTATTGAAAGCAGATGTCAGTATTTTGAGAGCAGATGTCAGATTTGAATGTTTGAAAATGCTACTTATTACTCCATAGCTATATGAGTGTTTAGATAAACGGCTAAGAAATTATCTAAACACTTATATATATATACAGTATTAGAAGGAATTTCTTATTCTATTGGCCGTACTTATAATACGAGATAAAAGGAATATTTTTGGGAGTAGCGGCCGGGTAATTGAAACAATATTTAATATAATATTTAATATAATAATTTGATGTTTCGATACTATATACAAGCTGTCCCGTATCGTTATGTTCAAATTTTATGAGTGTAAAGTATACTTGATTTCAATTAACAAAAACGAAAAACTTGTATATCCATCTTTATTTGTTTCAAAGTTACAGATCTATGAATGTGATTGTCAGAGCATAGAAAAAAAATGTAATCCTAAAGTAAATGCAAACTGATTTTATTTAAAAAAAGTTATACGATTCATTAACAGGCCTGTGATTGTTAACGTCGCAAAATAAAATGTTATCCTAAAAAAAATAAACACGTATCGTAGTGCATACAGTAATTTCTTGGAGATCTACAAAAAAAGAGTACTGGAAATTTGTTTATGATAAAGAAGGTACTTACTTATTTCGTAAGTGCTGAACCATGAATATCATACAATAAACAAATGTTCAGATTACTGTTAACGTTGCTTTTTTTAATAAAGGGTTACATTACGTTTCAGTTCATACAACAGCTTATTAGTGAGTGGACACGTTTTCTTTATTCAAAATGCCTTACCGATTTTCTTCTCAAGAGTATGCGGCCATGCATTTTGTGTATGGCTACTGTGACGGCAGTGCACGTCAAGCAGTTACTGAATACCGACGTCGGTTTCCCGATAGGCGCATTACTTATTACAGAACATTTATGGAAGTACACAGACAATTTCGGGAATGCGGACTGCGTGATTACCTATTTCGACCGAGGAGTAAATTTGCCAGCAGACTTAGAGGAAGAAGCAGTGGCTATTGTTACAAGGGATCCAACTCTCCGTGTACGTCGAATCGCTAGACAACTAGGAGTGCCACGGGCGAATTTTAAAACGTGAGGGCTTATATCTATATCCCTATCGTAGGGGACACGGTTTGCTTGAGGCAGACCACTATGCTCGTCTAGTTTATTCTACCTGGATATTAAGACAGTCACGACTTCATTTTAATTTCCGCGGAACAATCCTCCGGACAGATGAAGTTACGTTCACGAGAAGTGGTGTTACAAATCTGAGAAACCTGCGCAGGTGGTCATCAAAAAATCCCAAAGCTATACGCCCATCTAAATTTCAACATGAATTTTCTTTTAACGTTTGAGCGGCCCTAATCGATGACTTGTTGATTGGTTCTGTTGTTCTTCCTGGGAGGTTAAATGCGGACAGTTACCTTCAATTTCTTATTGACGAACTGCCAGGTCTTTTAGAGGTGTCCCACTGAATGTTCGACGAGACATGTGGTTTCACATTGATGGGGCACCACCACATTTCGGAATTGCTGTCCGAAATTGGGTTAACGTCAATTATCCAAGATGGATTGGTCGAGGTGGTCCTGTTGCATGGTCACCCAGAACCCCCGATCTTAATCCCCTCGACTTTGATTTATGGGGGTACATTAAAAATTTAGTCTACGCGCAAGTTTCGAACACAAGAGAAGAGTTGTTGGATCGCATTCACCTGGCTGCCGAGCAAATCCGACAAAACAAGTATAAAATTCGGATAAGTACTTCTACTGTTGGCTTACGGTCACAAGCCTGTTTTCTACAAGGAGATGGACAATTCGAAAATATTATTAATTGATCTTTTTTAAATAAAATCTGTTTTTATTGACTTTAGGATTACATTTTTTTCGTGATCTGACAATCACATTCTTAGATCTGCAACTTTGAAACAAATAAAGTAGATATACAAGTTTTGCGTTTTTGTTACGTGAAATGAAGTCTACTTTACACTCCTAAAATTTGAACATAACTATACGGGACAGCTTGTATAGTATCTTTTTCAAAAAATAAAATTTATTTAAATGTTAGAAAAGGTAAGAGATGATATTATAATAAATCTACTTAATTTAAATACTTTTGGTGTTAATGTAACACAAATATATCGGATTATATTAACACCAAAATATTTAATGTATATAGATATTATATCGTCACTTACCGTTTTTAACATTTAAATAAATTTTAGTTTTTGAAAAATATATTATATATAGTATCGGAACTTATATCTAGAATATATGTCTACTCAAACAATATCACTACATTAATATCAACTATTATTCGCTGACCTGCTAGGTCGTGGATTTAGCCGAAACAATTTTTTTATGGCGTTATATAAAATCGTCCATTTACGGTTTTCAGAACAACAGAGCTCGCTCATACTACCCTTGATTTAACTGCCAACACTCATCATTGAATGGGAAACATATTACCTCAAACATTGACGAATGGTAGCTAGCAAAGTCATTAATTTTAAATGCCCTGGGAATTTTCCGTTTATAAAAGACGTATTGATAAGATGTATGTTTTAAAATATAAAACCGAAGACACGAATTTCAGAAACGAAATCTCAATTTCTTGATATAGCCTACTGTATTTGTGTAATTTAAGTAATATTTCATCTCTTGATACTTCTACTTCTTCTGTTATATCTAGAATATATATGTACTTAAAGAATATGACTACATCAACATCAACTATATTCAAATCTACACTTCTGCCCTACGCCCCTACGCATACAATATGGCAACAGAGTGAGAGAATATTGTTTTATCTACAAATTTAGTCATTAACTGTATATTTATCGAATCAATAACAGTATTATTAGTGTTTTCTGATCCTGCTAAGCCTGACCTCAAATAGGTTTATACGCATTTAAGGTAACCTGTGGTATAATTAATCCACTATACTTATTTTTAGGGACCGAATACGAGAGGCCGAAATTACGATGGACTATATAAATAGTCTATAACATCACTAAGTACGGGTAGTACAACACACAGTTATTTTATAGCACTATGCATTCGGTTAACCGCACATCTGTTTTTTGTAATTGAATTGTGATGCAATTACTTCAATATTATTATTTTCTTCATGGGCGTAGATAGAAGCGTGAGGAGTTTTTATAATTCATTTTATTTATTAGTTTATATTTCGTATGATAAATAAAGTACGGTGCATATATAGGTAAGTGTCTAGTTAATTTCGTTAAGTTTCAATAACTTGCGCATATATTTTTAATTTTGGTTTATTTAGATCTCGAACATTGTTTAAGTTACTTTTTCAGATATGATATGGAATGTCGAGAATGGAATCGTGAAAGAATGGCGAGTTGGATTAAGGGACAAATTGCTTTTACGTCCATTGGCAGTGATTCCGAAATTTATTGCAAAGTCTGTAAAAAGTTGCAAATGATTGGAAACTGCCTGAAGGATGATGCTTTGGTTTGGTGGGATATGGTGTCTGATGAGGTGACGACCATGGACGAATTTGAAGCCAGATTCACAAACCAATTCCGGGAACAAAACAAGCAGACAAGGGTAAGACAAGAATTATTATTTGGTAAATATAGAGTTGGAAATAATGAAACAAGAGAGACTCCGTATTAAAATACTTAACCCCTAAGATAAACGAATTTGATTTGGTTTCACAATTAGTTAGACATTTTGATTTTGAAGTTAATCAGGCAGTAGCTATACATAACATAACGGATATGCAACAGTTTCTTGAATTATTAAAAATAATTATTATTATTATGATGCCGAGCGTGGAAGTAGATATAATAATAGTTATTCAGAAAATAATATTAAGAGAAATCAATATTCAAGAATTAATATACAATATAATACAAAATATAAATGACAGAATCTGTCAGAATTCTGTCATTTATATTTTGTATTCCGTTGACAAAGGCATCATTGCCGAAACATGTAGGGTTGTTTTAAATATATATACTTTGAAGTAATGAACCAGACCTTTAATCGCCGACTTATTAAGTTTACCTTATCATACCAAGGTCACGAAGATATTATATATATATATATATATATATATATATATATAATATATATATATATATATATATATATATATATATATATATATATATATATATGGAATACTAAGGCATGATTTATTATTATTACTAGAATGTATCTTTGAATAATTTAAACCATAGCAACTTAATTACTTGACATTTATATCCTGTCATTCATATTTTGTATTCTCTTCAAAAAGGCGTATACAGCCGAAACATGTAGAGTTTTTTAAATACATATATTTTGAAGTAATATACAGACCTTTAATCGCCTACTGATTAGGTTTACCATATCATACCAAGGTCACGAAGTTATTATATATATATTATATATATATATATATATATATATATATATATATATATATATATATATATATTAATAATAAAAATATAGACATTAATGTGGATTTTCACTACCCCAAATTCTTGTATTTTGTGAATTTAGGTATCCCGTTTTATAAAACCATGCTTAATCAGTAAAGATGACTCTTTGCGAAAGTTCTCCATTATTGTTCATATTTACAAACCAATTACAAAACTGTAGTCTACATGGGTAATATTTTTAACAATCTTTATACTGCTGTGACACGATATTGATAAAGTTGCATATTTTTTTTAATAACGACATTTGGATTTACGTTTTCGGAACAACAATCACATTCTAATATATTTGCGTCTTATTCTATCAAAATTTCTAAGTAACCTAGATTGACTTTTCAAATGAACACACGTTATATATTTATATATATATATATATATACTTCATATCACTTCATTTCAATTACAATATATTCATTACAATATATATATATATATATATATATATATATATATATATATATATATATAATGTAGTAGGGCAGTGTTGACCCTAGAACAAATATTATGCAGAGTATATAGGTAATAAATAGCAATATCCAGCAAGACAACAACTATGGATCATAAGAGAATTTTATGTAACTGAATTGTAAAATCATAATTAATTAAATATTAACAAAATAATTTGAAACATACATGAGTGGGTAAAACCAATTTGTATAATACAAAAGTATTTTTAATAATATAAAATATTATTAAAAATGGGGTGTGAAGAACACAATACAAGTTATATATTTGTGAATGTATCTTCTATAGACGGTTGTTACCGTCTATAGAAACACGTTGCCTAGTTCGGCAGTTATTATGTAGACAGTGCTGAATATTCTTTCACGCTCTGTCTTAATAATTTCTGTGTGATAGCAAGGTAGTTATGTTTGGTTGAATTTATCTCTTCTCCAGCAGGGGCGTACCAATGATCCTGTAGAAAGGTGAAATACGTATCTGCGTCTCTGGAGAGGAGATACATTCACAAATATATAACTTGTATTGTGTTCTTCACACCCTATTTTTAATAATATTTTATATTATTAAAAATACTTTTTTAATTAAATATTGTTCAAATATTTTGCATATACATATATAACGACTTTTGAATGACCCTTGTTAATGTCAAATGTAAATAACGCCAAAACCACGTGACCTATACATATTGAGAATTATGTGATTTTATTATAGTATTTATCATACAACTCACTAATACAAAGGAAATGGTAATGTAAAGAATATTGAGAGAAAAATATTTAATGAAGAGAAATATGTAATTTATAGCTAGTATATTCAGAAAACGTAAAAGAAAAACCGATTTTTACGAATATTCTATTGTTGCCACCCATGGAGAGAAGAAAAGTTGTTTTGAGAAGAAATTTTGACTTTTGTTAGATAAAACACGCGTCTCAAAATTAGCAAACTTAAAATTCCTTAAAAACACTAAAATAGCTAAAAATAAATTCAAACACTATCAAAAAATTAAAGATAAAGTACGTAACCTGCTTTTAAAAAGGTAAATATATATATATATATATAATGAACTTCATGTGTATGAGAATTAATAATTATTAAATCTCATTTTACATGCGATTGTCGCTATAATTTGTTGCATTTAATTCTACAATTCGGCAAATCACTTTTGCCCTAGATTGTAGACGCAACAATCCGCGACATCAACTGTACAAGTTGTCAGTACAAATGAAAAATTTTGTGAAAAACTTATCTGCGCGGAATGTGCATATATCGATATTTCACTGTTTTTTACAGATCATCAGTGCACCTCACCGAAGACAGACATGATATTCACTTCTATACTACGTGTATATATACGAACTGTAATGAACTTCATGTGTATGAGAATTAATAATTATTAAATCTCATTTTACATGCGATTATCGCTATAATTTGTTGCATTTAATTCTACAATTCGGCAAATCACTTTTGCCCTAGATTGTAGACGCAACAAGCCGCGACATCAACTGTACAAGTTGTCAGTACAAATGTTGCGTCTACAATCTAGGGCAAAAGTGATTTGCCGAATTGTAGAATTAAATGCAACAAATTATAGCGACAATCGCATGTAAAATGAGATTTAATAATTATTAATTCTCATACACATGAAGTTCATTACAGTTCGTATATATACACGTAGTATAGAAGTGAATATCATGTCTGTCTTCGGTGAGGTGCACTGATGATCTGTAAAAAACAGTGAAATATCGATATATGCACATTCCGCGCAGATAAGTTTTTCACAAAATTTTTCATTTGTACTGACAACTTGTACAGTTGATGTCGCGGCTTGTTGCGTCTACAATCTAGGGCAAAAGTGATTTGCCGAATTGTAGAATTAAATGCAACAAGTTATAGCGACAATCGCATGTAAAATGAGATTTAATAATTATTAATTCTCATACACATGAAGTTCATTACAGTTCGTATATATACACGTAGTATAGAAGTGAATATCATGTCTGTCTTCGGTGAGGTGCACTGATGATCTGTAAAAAACAGTGAAATATCGATATATGCACATTCCGCGCAGATAAGTTTTTCACAAAATTTTTCATTTGTACTGACAACTTGTACAGTTGATGTCGCGGCTTGTTGCGTCTACAATCTAGGGCAAAAGTGATTTGCCGAATTGTAGAATTAAATGCAACAAATTATAGCGACAATCGCATGTAAAATGAGATTTAATAATTATTAATTCTCATACACATGAAGTTCATTACAGTTCGTATATATACACGTAGTATAGAAGTGAATATCATGTCTGTCTTCGGTGAGGTGCACTGATGATCTGTAAAAAACAGTGAAATATCGATATATGCACATTCCGCGCAGATAAGTTTTTCACAAAATTTTTCATTTGTACTGACAACTTGTACAGTTGATGTCGCGGCTTGTTGCGTCTACAATCTAGGGCAAAAGTGATTTGCCGAATTGTAGAATTAAATGCAACAAATTATAGCGACAATCGCATGTAAAATGAGATTTAATAATTATTAATTCTCATACACATGAAGTTCATTACAGTTCGTATATATACACGTAGTATAGAAGTGAATATCATGTCTGTCTTCGGTGAGGTGCACTGATGATCTGTAAAAAACAGTGAAATATCGATATATGCACATTCCGCGCAGATAAGTTTTTCACAAAATTTTTCATTTGTACTGACAACTTGTACAGTTGATGTCGCGGCTTGTTGCGTCTACAATCTAGGGCAAAAGTGATTTGCCGAATTGTAGAATTAAATGCAACAAATTATAGCGACAATCGCATGTAAAATGAGATTTAATAATTATTAATTCTCATACACATGAAGTTCATTACAGTTCGTATATATACACGTAGTATAGAAGTGAATATCATGTCTGTCTTCGGTGAGGTGCACTGATGATCTGTAAAAAACAGTGAAATATCGATATATGCACATTCCGCGCAGATAAGTTTTTCACAAAATTTTTCATATATATATATATATATATATATATATATATATATATATATATATATATTATAATTGATAAATTATTGGAGTTTTTCGGCTTTTATATGAAATATTTACAAATATCAAATTAGAATGTATGTCATTGCAGAGTAAGTGGGGATGTAAACATTGCTGTCTACAAATTACAGAGCAAATCATACGAAATTTTTAATTGAAAATATGGTCTACGTTGGGACTCGAACACAAGTCTACAGCTTGCCGGGCTGTCGCTTTTACCACTTAGCCACAATAGATCTAGGTTCAAGCTATTTAGAAATGCATTATAAAGTAACAGTGTTAATGAATCAGATGTCAGTTATTGAATGTAGATGTCAAGTTGAAAGCAGAAGTCAGTTTTGAAAGCTCATGTCAGTTTTGATAGCAGATGTCAGTTAGTGAAAGCAAATGTCAGTTATTGAAAGCAGATGTCTGTTTTGAAAGCAGGTGTCAGTTATGAAAGCAAACGTCAGATAAGAAAGCAGATGCCTATTTTGAAAGTAGATGTGACTTATTGAAAGCAGATGTCAGTATTTTGAGAGCAGATGTCAGATTTGAATGTTTGAAAATGCTACTTATTACTCCATAGCTATATGAGTGTTTAGATAAACGGCTAAGAAATTATCTAAACACTTATATATATATACAGTATTAGAAGGAATTTCTTATTCTATTGGCCGTACTTATAATACGAGATAAAAGGAATATTTTTGGGAGTAGCGGCCGGGTAATTGAAACAATATTTAATATAATATTTAATATAATAATTTGATGTTTCGATACTATATACAAGCTGTCCCGTATCGTTATGTTCAAATTTTATGAGTGTAAAGTATACTTGATTTCAATTAACAAAAACGAAAAACTTGTATATCCATCTTTATTTGTTTCAAAGTTACAGATCTATGAATGTGATTGTCAGAGCATAGAAAAAAAATGTAATCCTAAAGTAAATGCAAACTGATTTTATTTAAAAAAAGTTATACGATTCATTAACAGGCCTGTGATTGTTAACGTCGCAAAATAAAATGTTATCCTAAAAAAAATAAACACGTATCGTAGTGCATACAGTAATTTCTTGGAGATCTACAAAAAAAGAGTACTGGAAATTTGTTTATGATAAAGAAGGTACTTACTTATTTCGTAAGTGCTGAACCATGAATATCATACAATAAACAAATGTTCAGATTACTGTTAACGTTGCTTTTTTTAATAAAGGGTTACATTACGTTTCAGTTCATACAACAGCTTATTAGTGAGTGGACACGTTTTCTTTATTCAAAATGCCTTACCGATTTTCTTCTCAAGAGTATGCGGCCATGCATTTTGTGTATGGCTACTGTGACGGCAGTGCACGTCAAGCAGTTACTGAATACCGACGTCGGTTTCCCGATAGGCGCATTACTTATTACAGAACATTTATGGAAGTACACAGACAATTTCGGGAATGCGGACTGCGTGATTACCTATTTCGACCGAGGAGTAAATTTGCCAGCAGACTTAGAGGAAGAAGCAGTGGCTATTGTTACAAGGGATCCAACTCTCCGTGTACGTCGAATCGCTAGACAACTAGGAGTGCCACGGGCGAATTTTAAAACGTGAGGGCTTATATCTATATCCCTATCGTAGGGGACACGGTTTGCTTGAGGCAGACCACTATGCTCGTCTAGTTTATTCTACCTGGATATTAAGACAGTCACGACTTCATTTTAATTTCCGCGGAACAATCCTCCGGACAGATGAAGTTACGTTCACGAGAAGTGGTGTTACAAATCTGAGAAACCTGCGCAGGTGGTCATCAAAAAATCCCAAAGCTATACGCCCATCTAAATTTCAACATGAATTTTCTTTTAACGTTTGAGCGGCCCTAATCGATGACTTGTTGATTGGTTCTGTTGTTCTTCCTGGGAGGTTAAATGCGGACAGTTACCTTCAATTTCTTATTGACGAACTGCCAGGTCTTTTAGAGGTGTCCCACTGAATGTTCGACGAGACATGTGGTTTCACATTGATGGGGCACCACCACATTTCGGAATTGCTGTCCGAAATTGGGTTAACGTCAATTATCCAAGATGGATTGGTCGAGGTGGTCCTGTTGCATGGTCACCCAGAACCCCCGATCTTAATCCCCTCGACTTTGATTTATGGGGGTACATTAAAAATTTAGTCTACGCGCAAGTTTCGAACACAAGAGAAGAGTTGTTGGATCGCATTCACCTGGCTGCCGAGCAAATCCGACAAAACAAGTATAAAATTCGGATAAGTACTTCTACTGTTGGCTTACGGTCACAAGCCTGTTTTCTACAAGGAGATGGACAATTCGAAAATATTATTAATTGATCTTTTTTAAATAAAATCTGTTTTTATTGACTTTAGGATTACATTTTTTTCGTGATCTGACAATCACATTCTTAGATCTGCAACTTTGAAACAAATAAAGTAGATATACAAGTTTTGCGTTTTTGTTACGTGAAATGAAGTCTACTTTACACTCCTAAAATTTGAACATAACTATACGGGACAGCTTGTATAGTATCTTTTTCAAAAAATAAAATTTATTTAAATGTTAGAAAAGGTAAGAGATGATATTATAATAAATCTACTTAATTTAAATACTTTTGGTGTTAATGTAACACAAATATATCGGATTATATTAACACCAAAATATTTAATGTATATAGATATTATATCGTCACTTACCGTTTTTAACATTTAAATAAATTTTAGTTTTTGAAAAATATATTATATATAGTATCGGAACTTATATCTAGAATATATGTCTACTCAAACAATATCACTACATTAATATCAACTATTATTCGCTGACCTGCTAGGTCGTGGATTTAGCCGAAACAATTTTTTTATGGCGTTATATAAAATCGTCCATTTACGGTTTTCAGAACAACAGAGCTCGCTCATACTACCCTTGATTTAACTGCCAACACTCATCATTGAATGGGAAACATATTACCTCAAACATTGACGAATGGTAGCTAGCAAAGTCATTAATTTTAAATGCCCTGGGAATTTTCCGTTTATAAAAGACGTATTGATAAGATGTATGTTTTAAAATATAAAACCGAAGACACGAATTTCAGAAACGAAATCTCAATTTCTTGATATAGCCTACTGTATTTGTGTAATTTAAGTAATATTTCATCTCTTGATACTTCTACTTCTTCTGTTATATCTAGAATATATATGTACTTAAAGAATATGACTACATCAACATCAACTATATTCAAATCTACACTTCTGCCCTACGCCCCTATGCATACAATATGGCAACAGAGTGAGAGAATATTGTTTTATCTACAAATTTAGTCATTAACTGTATATTTATCGAATCAATAACAGTATTATTAGTGTTTTCTGATCCTGCTAAGCCTGACCTCAAATAGGTTTATACGCATTTAAGGTAACCTGTGGTATAATTAATCCACTATACTTATTTTTAGGGACCGAATACGAGAGGCCGAAATTACGATGGACTATATAAATAGTCTATAACATCACTAAGTACGGGTAGTACAACACACAGTTATTTTATAGCACTATGCATTCGGTTAACCGCACATCTGTTTTTTGTAATTGAATTGTGATGCAATTACTTCAATATTATTATTTTCTTCATGGGCGTAGATAGAAGCGTGAGGAGTTTTTATAATTCATTTTATTTATTAGTTTATATTTCGTATGATAAATAAAGTACGGTGCATATATAGGTAAGTGTCTAGTTAATTTCGTTAAGTTTCAATAACTTGCGCATATATTTTTAATTTTGGTTTATTTAGATCTCGAACATTGTTTAAGTTACTTTTTCAGATATGATATGGAATGTCGAGAATGGAATCGTGAAACAATGGCGAGTTGGATTAAGGGACAAATTGCTTTTACGTCCATTGGCAGTGATTCCGAAATTTATTGCAAAGTCTGTAAAAAATCGTACGTAAAACAGCACTTAATATCGCAAAAACATAGACAGAAATTGTACCCGTTGGAATCTGATAATTTTAACGAAGAACTCAGTGAAACCTTAATGGTGGCAAATATTCTATTAAATAAACTTAACAAACTGAAACAAAAGAAAATTTCCAGTATGCACTTATAGCCAGCTGCGATGTAGAAAGAACGTTATCTATCTAGGAGGATGTATTACATTCAAACAGAACAAATTTTACAGAACAGAATCTTGAGAAAGTATTGTGAGTTAAAATTAATACTCCTTTACTAAACTTGAACTACAAAATGAACATATAAAAATGTATTTCGTATTTTATAGATCACCACCTGTTTGTTTTTCAATTATATAAATAAAATTAAAAACTCTTTAAAAATACAAATGATCAATAGTACGCCCGTGGGCGATGAGTCATGAGCCTCTTGTATCCTGTCCTTACTTATTACTTTAATATAAAAGCAAGCTCAAAAAATAATTACATTATAAATAAATTCGCAATAAATTGTAATAACTACCCATTTACATAAAAGTAATAAGCATATTAATAAAGTGATTGTAAAACTTGGTTTAATAGATAATGGATGAAATTATATTTGATCTAATGCAAGATATATCAAAATAATATAGCGCTTTAGTGTATGGAGGAACAAAATATACTTAATTAATGCTCTGCGTACACAAAGAAAATTCACGAAATAAAAAAAGTGGCGCCCTTAAGTTGCTATCTCCCTCTGAATATCTCGTAAGCACAGACTAGATGCAACAAACAAGCCCATAAATTGATTCAAAAACTTAGCTTATAAATCAACGCGTAAAATTGGCTTCCCGCTGATATTTCTGCACAACGCATACCTAGGAGCATTTAAACACAGAAGCCACGGTCGAGCGGTGATGCGGTTTCGTTGAGTCCAAGAAAGCATCTCAGGAAACTACTACAAAATTATTTCACCTGACCTCAATACTACAGTTTGAATTTGTAAGTACATAGAGAAAACTAACAACAGACATATGAGAATATATTGAAAACTTGTTTATCGCTTAGGTACTGTTCTTGCATTTCTGCAACAGCTTTCGCATTGAAAATGTTTTATGCAAAAATGTACATACGTAATGCGCTACGCGACTGCAGAGTTAGAGTGGGCGTTACAGTCGCTACGTGTGCGACGAGGTAAATTTTACAATGTTTCGCGAAAGTTGAAGGTGGTGGAGTGGCTGTTCGGAACAAAAAAGTAGTACAGTGCGATGTAAATTTGTTCTTTCAGGGAAAAAGTTTTGATTGGTTTAAGAAGGAAATACCGAAGGAAACGAAACGGTACAGGAAGGAAAATGTAATTACGAGATTCGTTATTTGCGAAATGTAAATAAAAAGAGATTTCTAAATTCTGAAATTAAAATGTTTTCGACGAATCCTTTTATCTCGAATAATAATTATCACCGCCAATGCACCGGATTTTAAAATTTTAAGTCCACAAGTCAATATTGAGCTTTTGTATTCAATGTCTAATAACGTTAAAATTAACTTCGTTTTCTCAAATAAATATCTATAGAAAAATACAAGTTACGCGAGGGACAAGCTGAAATTATTGATAATAAAAAACAGGGTTAATATTTTCTAGGATTTTGTTTTAAATATGCTCAAAATAATTCCCTTTAGCAATGATACACTTGACCATTTTTCTTTCCACTGTTTAAAAGCTTCCAACCAATCCTCTTTCGGAATACATTTAAAATATGCGTGAAATGCGGTATGAATCTCTTCTTCATCCGAAAACCTTCTACTCTGCAAATTGAGTTTAAGCCCAAAAAAATAACCAGTTACAAATTAATAAATCAGAAGAAATTATGCAGAGGACATTTTAATTTTCTTCGTCGTGTAAATCTTTGTATATCTCTCAATGGTGGACACCTTCAACAATCTTTATGACATTTTAATTATCTTGCTATCTACAAATTACAACGCTAATTAAAGAAATTTTTTGAAAAATTTCGCCCTTAGGCGGAACTCGAACCCACGACCTTTAGTTCTCTAGACTAACGCTCTATCCGCTACCTATCTGCGCTACCAAGGCTCTTGCGCTCGAGTATTCTTAGAAATGCCTTAAATTACTTATTAAGGAACAGATATTAATATTCTGTCGTCGATGGAATTGAATATTTAATATAGCCGAATTTCCAAGATTTATCAAATGATATATATTAATTGTACGGCTAAGAAATATATATGTAAAGTGATAAATTCTTGGAGTTTTTCGGCTTTTATATGAAATATTTACATATATCAATTAGTATGTAATTGCAAAGTAAGTGAGGATGTAAACATTGCTGTCTACAAACTACAAAGCAAATCATACAAAATTTTTAATTCAAAAATATTGTCTATGTTGGGACTTGAACCCAAGTCTACGGTTTGCTGGACCGTTGCTTTACCACTTAAGACACGATAGACCTTGGTTCAAGCTATTTATAAATGCATATATAAAGTAACAGTGTTAATGATTCAGATGTCAGATATTGAATGTAGATCAAATTTGGTGGGCAGGTTCCTTCTGTTGTGTGGAAGGATGTTTTCATATTTTTTTTCCAAATTTTATCGGAAATATTAAAGAATTAACAATATGTGAAACATGAATTTCTATAAGAAAAAATCGTAATGTAATTTTAAATCATTATATAAAAACTATGACAACGTGACATAGAAAATATGACAGCAGAAAATACAATAGGAGTATTCTGTCCCTTTTTACAATTATATGTAATTGAATGTTTAAATTTAAAAAAAAACTCTTTGAAAAATGCCATAAGTGCTGAAACATGTACTTAAGACCTAAAGTATCTTAAATAAATATACAATTAAAACAGACCTTAAATCGCCAAATAAAGAAAATCATCTATGCATATATGTACGGTTGCGGCCATTAAAAACTCGATTTTGTATGGAAATTAGATTTTCATCAGTCATCTTCATGACAATGTCATTGACATTGACAGATCCATAGTCAGTTTATTTTTCAAAATGCCGCAACTATCAGAATTACAAATAACTAGTATCGAAACTAAATATTAATTTTGAACTAGTAATGTTTTGTATTCTGATATTCGAAATGATATTTTTTAAATTTAAATAAAGCGGACACTATCTGCAGTTTTGTTAATATATTTTTTTTAAACTTATTATTGTTGCAATACATTTTGCATTCTACACCAATAATTGGTTTGAGTAGCCTTTAAAAAAAGTTTACAACAAGTTTAAAATGTTTTCGTGGGTTTTCAAGGGCCGCAACTGCATATATGTATACTGTTTTTCAGTTGTCTCTTAGCAATTGTCTCGACAGAATGGCAACTACCTCGACATTACTGTGAACAATATTTTTGTCTGCGAACACACTATTCGTGATTACAACAGTTGGTAATTATCAATTCTCATGTGCATATATAGCATTTTCGAAAATTGGGAAAGCATCTGCTCTGTTTGTTTATGCACCAGATGGAATGACGAAGAATATTGTGTATCTAAAGGCATTGGAGTGATATATTGATTATAATAAAATATAATTGATTCGCTGTTTAGCAAGAGAATAAACAAAAATTTTATATCAGTTAATGTCAGTTAATGTCAGTTAACACAAAGTAAGTTTTAATTTTTCAATAGAATGTGGCCGAGCAACGCCGGGCTATGGGCAGCTAGTAATCTTTTTAAATTACTTAATTTTATTTTTAAGTGCACCATATTTCATTATTCTTCCTAAGCACCATAAAATATTAGATTCACAATCTAAGGTCGGTAAATCACACCGTGATATATACTACCACGGATATAAGTAAATTACCGTCATCATTTCTCAAGGCGTCGCCCAAAAAAAATACAACATATCAAATCATTAAAGTTTTAGGAGGCACGACGTGCGATTTACAAAGCCGTTCCCGGCAACTAACACGAACAATATTACCGAAGGAAGAAGAACAGCTCTTAAAGTACCATTACTTTTAATACGAAAAACTATATATTTTCTGGAGGTCGTTAGAAGGCTCTAATATCGCATGTCAGGTGGATAAGTAATGTAGCAAATTGCACCGGAGGCGCTGTTTGGAGTCTTGGATTTTCCCGTGTAACAGTGTTATTGAAGTCGGTAGTTGCAAGAAAGAGCGAACACTTAGCCACAGTTCGTTGGTCTTCCCTGTTGCAACTAACACGAGACAAGAGTAAAAGATTCGTACTTTCAAGAGAGCTAGTTAGAATAGGTTTCGCATGCGTCTAAATGAATTTTCTGAGTATTAAGCGAAGATGGAAGTTTTCAGTATCTACTAAATACATACGAGTAAATGTAATTCGTCTAGGTTTTCGTAAAATAAGATGTGAAATATGACGGAAGCTATCGTAGCAGTAGAATGGACATATTTAATTGTGGAAATTGGTTTAGTTCTAAATAAAATGAGAAATTGTCGATTTCAAGTGAAAGAGTAATTAAAGGAGTGGAAGATGACGTTCAACGCTGTTCAGATTTAGATAACCTTCCTGTGTGTAAAACATAGCAATTAAGTTGAGCATTTCTTTCTAGAATCGGTACGCAACATTATTGGATATTTATGAGAAAAAATAAATTTGTGAGGTCATAGAATCATGTACTGTGTAAGACAAACATAAATTTCATTTTAATTTTTCGCGATATGAATTTTAACTTGGTAAGTCGCCTGCATAAAACAAGACAGAAAATATGTTATGTTTTCACAAGTTCATTTACGTTCAATGCATATACAAAATGCATACGTTTTATTTTTTGAATAGGGGCCACACAAGTGTAGCATTTTAAAATTGTTTATTCAATCGAGTTTATAAACAATATATATTTAAACTAGTCGCGAATAAATAAACATCGAATTAAAATATAATATGTACAGTTTAGAAATCCACAAAGCCAAGTTCATAAAAATGCAAGACATCATTTATTTCTAAATGATTACACTTCGTGACATTGAACAGAAAGTATTGTTAACGCATTCAAAATTTCGCAAACAAAAGAGAACTAATATTAAATAAGAGATTAATATACAATGAGCATGACTTTATTGTTATATACAAAGTATTCCAAATTTTTTTTTCCACAAACGCCTTGTCACTAACAGAAGTTGATTTCAATGATGTAAATGTTAGTAACGGGACGACCGATAGCATCCTTATCACGTCAGGCGTCCAATAGACGGCAGAGACCTATCGATTGTACCATTACGAAGGCGACAACAGGTACAGTTTCCACCAACTCCAGGACTGATCATCTTAGAGTTATGGAACTGTCAAAAACGAAAACCAATCGAATCGAAAGAATTTCAAGTGACGAGAAAAGGCAAAAAACTTCAATTCGCCCCAGAGTCGTAATGAAGCAAGCATGCGCTTAAGGGATATGGTCCAACACGACGAAAACACTCTCATAATTTTTTTTTAAGAGAATACAGTTTAACAAAAGTGTGTTTTGTTAACTGGTCTCTAGATTTTCTGTATCGAAGACAAGGACATTACAGCATAAGGGAACTTCAGCAGCACGTGCCCCCTTACTGTAGTCTAGAATAGCTTCACAGAACAGTTCTGCGCGGAACGTAACATACACAAAATATTTGTTGTCCAGGATAATACACGAATGAGTGATTTCCTAAAATAATTTTTCCATGGAGGGAAATAGGGAGAGAGAGTTGAATTATGTTAAATACGTATGCGAACTGCGAAACAAGGCTATTATTCTATATAAACTACACATGTTATAGAAATCAAATTTAAGAAAACAAGCAAACTAGCAAAACTGAGACAGTGTACAACGGCCCATTTTACATTTAGTATTTACCATTTAACGTCATTTAACATGTACTTTTTACAATTTTTTTTTTTACAATTTGTAATTTATAATTATAATGAACCTTAAGAAAACTTAGAACTATAACTCATTAGGGAAAAATGTAGGAATAATGAATAAGTTTGTAATAGATAGATAGTAGTATAAAATAAATAGTTACAACATAAGTGAATGTATCATCTCATTAATGTATGTTATATCTTCATGTAGGAAATAAGGAAATTAAGTAGACATAGTATTACAAATACAAGGCTCGGCTAGGTATACTAATAATGAAATTATTCTAAGATAAATAATATAAAATTATACTTTAGTTATTTTGTAATACAATAATTAATGTGTGGTGTTGGTGAAGGCTCATCAAAGGTCCAGGACGTGCGTGATGGTGGTTAATTAAAATAAATATACAACAACTTAGTTACTAAAATAAAACACAGCGGCGTCCTTAAATTTTGTATTTATATTTACATAATAAGAAATTGAAACTCGTATATTTAAAAGCAATTAAAACAAAGTAATATGTACACGTGGAGTGGTGGATAAGTAGATTAAAATTAACACAAAAAATACTCTAAAACGAACGTTAAATGGGGTAGTAAATTAAGGGTTAATTAATATGTATATAAAATAACCTCTGTATCGAAGAATACAGAGCTTACCTTTTGATTTGCGGCGATGGTGGCCACGTGGTCTTCGAAGATATACCTTAGTCAAGTATATGCAGAGCGATGTTTTACCGGGGGAATAAGAAATGAGTTAAATTAATATGGACTCACTTAAAAGAATAATATGCATAGAACAATGCAATTTACCTTAGAAGCGGAAGAACACCTGGTCGGCGTGATAGCATCGTCACTTGTACAGCACGATGTGTGTTTCCTCACGAAAGGTTCGAAAGAGAAGAAGGAACTATTAGTTTTCGTGTCGATAGAGAAGTCTAGAACGGTTGGTTTATGATCTATCGAAGAGGGGGTCGATATCTTGAATTATAGTTAATTAAAAGCGCGAACTGAAGACGTCGTCCGTCAATGTCATAATTATTCTTAAATTAACCTTTGTGACATGAGCTTCCTAACGATATCAAACACGATACATAAAAGAAGATGTAAATAATATTAATTAAAAGAATTTAAAGATATGGAATTTATCTAGAAGAAATTCGACATTAACGTTAGGGTTCTGAGTCAGGTAGAAAGAAGGGTCGTCGGCGGTTAAGAAGGTGACAAAAGAAATAGAAATACTTTCTCTTTGTAACGAAAATGAAAGTTTGTACAAATGAAAAAAAATGTCTTAGTTAAATATAATTAATATGAGATATTTAAAGACGAAATATATATGTATTTAATTAAGTGAATTAAACTTCTATACGCTAGGCGTAACAATAGGAATTCTTAGTGAAAGAAAAAATCAAAAAAAACCCTGTTGTTTTTTCTTTTTCGCGGGATGGCAGGTGTGATAACTTGATTGAAGTAATTTGTGTATGTACTACTTTCTCAAGGTGCGGCCCCGGTCTCATTATATTGTATTAGAATAACACGACCTCGGTCCATCTAATTGCATACACAAGGTTATGAATCATAGTTGCACACTTGCAAATCTTGTTGATGTTTTAAGTAGTTGATGGCCGAAAGAAGGATCTTTGAATGTACATAAGACATTCGATTAAAGAAGAAAGATGAGTCTTAGTTAGACAGTCAGTACGACTTGCGAGTACGCTATAGAACTCTCTTTCGGCTACTGTATTATATTGATTATGTAAATAGTATTGTTATCTTGTTATAAGTATTAACTAATTATACAAATGTTAAACCAACTTCGTACGCGTATTATTTAATTCATACACGCTTCCACGAACCTACATAACGATGTAGCCCGTAGGACCAGGCAACATCACAACACCCATAAAGGAAGAATTTAACTATAATATTGCGTCACAATTCAACGACAAAAAACAGATGTGTGGTTAACTAAATGAATAGTACTATTCAATAACTGCGTGTTGTTTATAGATGGGCTATCGTAATTTCAGCCTGATGACTCCGGTGTCTACTTATTAGTAAATGTTGTAAAAAATTATTCGTAGGGAAGAAGAACAAAATAAATTATGGCATTTTAAGGCGATGATGAGCCATTTCTAGATTCGGGCAATTAATTTGTTCCAGACAGTTCTAAGGGTGAAATAATTCATAAAAAAATCAAAATTCAAAATTCAAAAATCAAAAATCAAAAAAAAAACGAACCAATTACTTCCATAACACCTGACAAAATTCCTGATAGTGCAAAGCACATAATATATTCAACAAAAATAAAAAGTAATGCGGATGTAGCTACTTGGAAAAAAATTGCAAAATCCTGGCTTTCCATATTTCAGAGCTGCGGCTGCGCAATGTTGACCTTCAAAAAAGATCGCATGAATATAGGTCAAGTTTGAGCACCCATAGTTCTAAATTTTTTCCCTAATAGATACATCCTCAATAAACCCGTACGCATAATTTAAAGTCACCATATGTACAAGATCCGGAACAACGATTTTTTGCGCGTCCCCTGTATATCAAGAAAGTCGCCACTCCGATTATTTTCCCTGACTATGATTTTTTTGTGACGATCGAGCTACTTTTAAACAGTCAACTTTAACACCCTGTATATTGAAAAAAAGCGTTCAAATAGAGTTGGGGCTCGATACATCAACCAAAAACATGAACAAAAACTGCGCAAGTCAAAAGTAGCAAAAAAAGCAATTCCTAACAGTGCTGTATTTTGCGCTATATACAAATTAAGATAAGCTAAGCTCATGATTATTAGGACACATAGTAACAGAATAATTGAAACATACATGAGTGGGTAAAACCCCACCAGTTTTGTATAATACAAAAGTATTTTTAATAATTTAATAAAATATTATTAAAAATCTTGTGTGAAGAACACAAACACAAGTTCAATTTTACCCACTCGTGTATGTTTCAATTATTCTGTTACATTACACATGCGGTTCTTCCGTAAGTATGAGTGAAGACACAAACAAAATACAGTTTCTAGAGATGAGGCAGTGCCACCTTTGGAAACGCTTCGTTAGTTCTGCACAGGTTATGTAGACAAAGCGAGTACTTCGGCCGTCTGACAATATACAGCGCTGTATGTAGTTCTAGGCTCGTTTCTGTGAGATGGCGAAGTCGTTCTTTTTTTTTGTGAATGTGTCTGGAGATATCCTTTCTGCAGCATGGGCGTACTGATGAATCTGTAGAAAGATGAAATACATATCTGCGTCTCTGGAGAAGGATATATTCGGACACGTTCACAAAAAATGTTAATATTGAACTTGTATTTGTGTTATTCGTACGAGATTTTTAATAATATTTTATATTATTAAAAATAATTTTGTAGGACACAAAACAGTCAACGTTTTAAAATTAATTTCTTAGTTATGTCATATCTAATACATGATACGTATTGCCTTTTCTACTTGAACTGTTATAGGTATTCCATAAAAGTATAATAAATATGGTGTTTCGCATTTATTTTGTTTTGTTAAAAATCATAATGTTTTTTATGAAATAAAAGTGAAAAAGCACTATTACTTAATTTCCCCTTTATTGAGGTAAAATCTCATTACAATTGTTTCGATCCACAGTGTCTTCCTTGAATGGAGTTGTATTGCAAACTAAACCTAAAGAATGTTGACAAATTTAAACTTCTTCATTTTTATTTCATTAATTATGAATTTCCCTACTTCGATTCATAATGTTTTTCAATTTACTGATTACGATTTTTCATAATCAAGTAATTAACGTCTAAAATATGTGTCAAAATTCAACTACCCACATTACAAATGAATTACTAAAACTGGGAATTAGTAAAGTTGATTAGACAAAACATCCCTATATCTAGCTTTTTTACATTTACAAATTAACTAGAATTGTTTTTACCAAATATTATACATAGAATTGAACTAGAAATTACATTTCAATTTATATTTCTATTTAAATCGGATTTGAGAAGCGACTTATGAAAATATTAATTTCAGCGGATTATCGGTTCCATATAAACATTTACTGAGCATCTAAGCGTAATCTAGCATAAATTTTCAAGTTATTACATTAAATTTAACTCAAGGATTATACACTAGAGTATCCACTTAATATAATTTCAGTTAGTAACGATCAATAAGTGGTATGTATTAGATGGATAATGCAATTATATTACAGCCAAATTCGTATCTCGACATGCTTGAAAACCACGAGGTTTTGAAACAAGTATGACTTTCAAAATTTCTAATCAAGTAATAAATAAGAAATTATATTTACACAGAATACATTGGAGTATCTTTCAAGGTAAAAAGAGTCTTATATAATTCTGAATTATACACTCCTCACGTCTTAAGCCATATATTATGATTCAAAGAAGGATGTTTTTACAATGTATGTATGTACAAAGATTTACAATACAGTACTGAATACTGAATGTATATTCGATTAAATAAGATTTGTAAAATTTGGTGTTTATGTATATCTATACATACAGGGTTAGTTAAAAGTATGGAGACGGCGATTTATTGTCGTTAATATTCATTTTAGGGAATTATGTTCAATATAAAAGTTTGTTAAGATATTTTCTTCTACATTTCAGATTATTTGATTTTTTTTTCTTCAATTGTTGTTTTAGATACGCCTGTTCGCGCATTTTTTTTAAATGGGAGCTGGTAAATTTTGCTCTACCATTCGATAGAAGACTTTTTTCTCTTTACAATATATTTTTGTATTTTTTAAATTCATTTTAATAACTTTTTAATAAGAAAAATTAAACAAATTAATAACAAAGTAAATTAAAGTAAGTGTTCAAATTGTCGTCCATTAGTAATTTGACAATGACCCAATCGATTTACAAAACCCCGAACAGAGTTCTGTAAAAAATCTCGGGGAATTTCTTGTATCGTTCTGGTAATTCGGATTTGTAAATCTTCGACGTTATCGGGCTTATCTTTGTAAACTTTGTTTTTTACGTATCCCCAAAGAAAAAAATCTAAAGGACTTAAATCTGGCGAACGGGCTGGCCATTCAATGGTTCCTCGTCTTCCAATCCATCTGTGGGGAAAACGTTGTCCAGATATTGCCGAACATTTACACCATAATGTGGTGGGGCGCCATCTTGCTGGAACCAGATACTGTCATTGGGCAGGTGTTCATTGTTTTCATGAGGATAGAGCGTAGCACAAGCAGGTATTATTTCATTTTGCAATAACTGCAAATACAAAGCCGAAGTTAAAATGCCATTGATGAAAAAGGACCGATAATATGACCGCCTAGAATGCCAACCCAAACATTAACTTTTGGGGGTACTGCGTATGGTGCTCCAAAAACCAAGAGGGATTTTCCGATGACCAGTATCTGCAGTTATGTCTATTTACTTCACCGGTAAGGCAAAAAGTAGCTTCGTCTGAGAAAAGAATATTGTTGACAAAATTTTCATTATTATTGCAAATATTTAACAGTTCTTCAGAAAATTGTAATCTCCTATCAAAATCATCTTCCGTTAACTCGTGTACAAGATGTACCTTATAAGGTTTATACTTTTCACTTTTTAAAAATGACTCGATCGATGACTGTGAAATATTGAAATTGGCCGCTAATGATTGGTTGATAAATGGGGATATTCAGATACAGCCAATAAAATATCCAGTTTGTTATCATCGCTTTTTGCTGTTCTAGGTCTACCACTCCTTGGCAAATCTTTAACGCTACCCGTTTGTTCAAAGCGTCTTAAAGTTTTACCAACAACGGATTTAGAAATTGGATTTCTATTTGGATGCGTATCATTAAATAAATTACAAACGTCTTGTAAACTTCTGCGTCTATCTCCATAACCCAACATCATAAGTATTTCAATTCGTTCATGTTCACTTAAACTCGCCATTGTTAATATTAACAGGAACAAATTACACAAATGAGTTATTCCTGTCAAAGATTTGACGTACACAATAACCACTGATAAAATTATGTCGCTCAAGTTTGTTTATCGCTACGCTTCCGCCTATCTGCGATGTACCGAACATCTGTTAAACACATGAACCGGTCTTTTCTTATAAAAAAGTTATTAAAATGAATTTTAAAAAAACAAAAATATTATTGTAAAGAGAAAAAAATTCTCTATCGAATGGTAGAGTAAAATTTACTAGTTCCCATTTAAAAAAAACTGCGCGGACAGGCGTAACTAAAAAACAAATGAAGAAAAAAAAATTCAAATATTCTCAAATGTAGATCAAAATATCCTAACAAACTTTTATATTGAACATAATTCCCTAAAATGAATATTAACGACAATAAATCGCCGTCTCTATACTTTTAACTAACCCTGTATATAATACAGTGAAATCTCTCTAGAATGGACGTAACTTTTGTCCGGGCAAGAGGAATGTCCGCTTAAGAGAATTATCTTGAAATAATTCAGTCTGTATAGTAGGCTGGGTCAAAAATTTTTTTTCTTCATTTCTTGAGAGGCTCAGTGATAAAAAGGTGCTAAATAGTATAGGAAATCTGCATATAAAATTTTATTGCATTATTTAAAGTTTTACTGCCTCCGGATAGCGATAGAAATTTCAGAAAAAGTAGATTTTTGACATCACTTTAATAATACTTTTTAAGTTACATATCTATACAAGTTTTATGCAAAATAATTCTAAGTATCGGTATATAGAGGTAATCCCGATATCAAACTGTACTTTTACAATGTGGATTCACACTGTTAAATTTCCCCAGAACACTCATTTACATATCGCAACCTTAATATAGAAAGTCCCTAACTCAATTTTTTACAAATCGAGTTTTTTTTTTGGATATTTCGATATATTAGAAGATCATCTATCGAAACATGCAAAAACCTCGATTTAAAAAAATGAGTTAGGGCATTTCTATATTAAGGTAGCGATATACAGCACTGATTCAGTCTAAAGGTTCAATTAGGTTCAATTCTATATTAAGGTAGCGATATACAGCACTGATTCAGTCTAAAGGTTCAATTAGACGTGCAACAGCCGTAACCATATAAAACCAATCGTATGTGCTACAATGTTTTCGATTTTGGTAACATGCCGTAACGCCATAGCCGTAACCGTAGATATTAATTGAATTTTGGTTACGGCTATGGTTACGGCTATGGAACGTCCAATTGAACCTTAATACGGACAAATAAGTCATTAAAAGGAACAATAATATAAAATTCTGCTTTTTTATATATTACAAAAACTAAAAAACGTGCTGCTTTTGTATATGTTATCTAAACGGTTCAAGGCAAAAACAAAATAGGCAAATCCCCGTACAATCTTTATTTCTTACAACACGGAGTTAGATGAGACAAGTGTGCCGCGATCGTTAAAATAATTAGTGTTGCGTTGTAAAGTGCTGTCATTTATTTGTTTATTTTATCATTTGAGAAATGGAGCGTACCAGAAATAGTTGGAGGTGTCCTTTGTTTGGTATTTTATGTGATTTGAAAGATAATATATTACCAACTTATGAAGATGTGATGAAATTTTATGAGTGAACCCGTCATAGCTTAAAATATGAGAGGGAAACTAAAATGGTTTCTGTAAACAATTTGGCAAATAAATCACCCGGCAAAATGTCTCATGCTCGATGGCTAACACGTGCTAACAGAATTCTTCGTCTATATATTTCAGTTGAGAACCCTTCTGCAAACCTTACCGCTCTTGCAATATATATTGTCAAGGTTTACGCTCCAGTGTGGTTTTCTATAAAAACTCTCCCCAGCTGTAAAGACGGACCACGACACCTTTTTAAACTAATTAAACTAAGCAGATATTTACCAACAACTTTGAAAGCCGTTGTTGACCCAGTAATTCAAAGAAACAGTTATTTTGCACACCCTGAAAACTTATTACTTGCAATGTTGACAGATCCCCAGCAACACATTCGTGAATTAGCTGTCCATCGAATTTTGAAAAATTAAACCAGCAACATCAAAGCAATTACGGCTTTTTCAGATACCAACGATAAACATATTTTGACCTTTTGAATTGGGAAGAAACTATCACTGAACCACTTATATTAAAATCTGTAAATGAAGAAAATCTTCGACTGTTTATTGCAGAAGAAAACAATGGAGGAATTGAGCTATTACACCTTCCCTGTCACACCCAAGCGGTAGAAAGAGCAGTCAAGGCTGTGAGTGAAGCATCATCAACTTTGTGCAACAAAACAACAAGAGAAGGTTTCATCAAAACGCAGATAGAATCAAGAAAATTAATGCCGAAATTCGATAGCAAAAAGGATTTTGTCACAAAATAAACTCATTATATTCATTATTTTTATGATTATCATTTCTTGCATTTTTATAAAAAAAATTTTGTCATTCTTTTTTTCTCGAAATAAATATAATTACAATTGATTTCTAACTTTTCCAAATAAATAAACTTAATTAGAGTAATTTTATATATCATGCTTTAAGTTCTTTTTTAAGTACATTTTTGAAAGATTCAACATTAAACCGGAGGCAGAAGATTAACTCCGATTGCTACCAAACTTCGTAACCTAATAACACTTATAATGTGGCATCTTTTTGCAACCGTGCCCATAAAAAAAATTAAAATTTTTTTTTCTCCATACATATATGACCCAGCCTACTGTATAGTCTATACATTTATTTGTATTAACAACAAGAGATTTTCCGTTTGCACAATAACAAGCTTATACATATAAGTAAAAGCCTATAAAATATGAAATCTAATAAATAAAAACATTTATACAACGACGTGTTCTTTGACGAGTTTAAGTACGTTGTACTTCATCTCCAAGTTTTTCAGTAAGCCAAAATTTTCAACATCTCCATAATTTATACTGAATTGTTTTAAATCTCTTATCACTTTTAATGCATCACTATAATTTTTATTGGATTTGGATAGTTTTCTTTATAATCTTCGTCTTCTTCGTCTGAGTTTGTTCTATCTTCGTTAATGGAAGTTATTTATTCATCTTCAGTTATGAGGTTAGCGCTAATATTTATAAAATCTTCAACACTAGTTCTGTTTAAGCAAGTCTGTATTGCAAGCTGTGAAAACAGATAATCTTCTTCTTCAAAATCTTCGCCACTGTCGTCATTGTTGCTGCATCTAAATCCTGCTTTTCGAAAACAATTTTGTATTGTTGTATTGATCACACTTTGCCGCGCATTATCAATGAAATATATAGCATCCAATAAGCCAACAAAGTCCGTAATTCGGACATTATCGTTACTTACTTTACATAAATGTGTTTTATTATGAAAAACCTGTATCAAGTTTTAAAATTTTTTGATACCCTGGTCTAATAGTTGACTAACAGCAGTTATACATGGTGGAAGAAACATGACTTTTATGTTTTCGAACTCTAATTCCCGTGGATGACAAGCAGCATTGTCCGTAAAGAGCAAAATTTTTCTACTTTGAATACGAATTTTTCTATATAACTGAGAAATCCAATCTTTAAATACAGCAGTTGCCATCCACGCCTTCTTATTTGATCGCCATGTAACGGTAATTTTTCTAGATTAACATTCTTGAATTATCTGGGGCGGGCTGATGTACCTATAACGAGTAGTTTTTCAAAATAATAAAATAAAATAAAACAATAACTTTGTTTTACCACTTTATTCTTAGTTTTTCTTCTTTCCCGGCCATATTGACACAGTGTAAAATTGTTAGTCTAAAATTTTTTAATTTTTTAAAGCAAATGTCTTGCTTGGAAATGCACGATAAAACAATTCCGTTTCATCTACATTATAAATGCCTTTAGCACATACTTTTTCAATGCAATTTCAAGTCTTTTAAAATATTTCGAAACTTTTCAATGTTTACGTTTGCACCTTCACCAGAGATTGTTTTAAACTTGATATTATGACGTCTTTTGAAACGTTGCCACCAACTATTTGACCCATTAAAATTTTTGTAATTTAATTGTTCCGCAATTTCCTTTGCTTTCGAACGCACTATTGTCTCAGACAGAGGAGCACCTCTGTTAGGAACTTTTATAAACCACTCATAACAGTCTCTATCAATCCTACTTCTTTCTTCGTGTAAATATATTCTTCTCTGATGGATATTAACATTCGAACACCATATTTTTTATTATATTTTCCGCTTGTGTTTTACCAATTTTGAAACTTTGAGCCAAATTACGTACTTTCTTTTACGTAAATATTAATTATATGAATCTTTTCTTTTAATGTCAAAGTGCGTTTTTGATTCAACATTTTCTACGTATCACTCACTTTGCAGTACATATTTCTTCAATACAAAAGTATTTTTAATAATATAAAATAATATTAGTTTTTTTTTACGAGAAACTGAAAAATAGAGTCTGTCTGCAAAAACCGTAATTTTTTTTCTTAAATATAAACATCCATTTTTTATTACTAGAGAACGGACACGCTTACCCCCAGTGCCAGTGCAGTACTGGCCAGTGCAGTACTGGCAAAAGGCTGTATTTCTAAAATATTTAATTTTATTTATATAATCTATAAAATTACGAAATACATATTTATTTGTTGAAAAGTTGTATTTATAAAGTTTTTAATTTTATTTATATAATTGGAAAACAAACGGGTGGTGATCTATAAAATTACGAAATACATATGTATTTTTTGAAAAGTTGTATTTTTAAAGTTTTTAATTTTATTTCTATAATTGGAACATTTTTATTTGTTCATTTTGTCGTTCAAGTTGAGTAAAGGAGTATTAATATTGACTAGCAATAGTTTCTCAAGGTTTTCTTCTGTCAATTTTGTTCTCTTTGAATTAAGTACATCCTTATAAATAGAAAACGTCCTTTCTACATCGCAACTGATTATAGGTGCATACTGGAAATATTCTTTTATTTCTTCATATTTAGCCGTTAGATTTTGTGGAATTGTCTCCATACATAATTGCTGCAATGTAATTAAATCTGGATTTCTATTAAGAATTGCTTCAAACTTTTGCCGAAGGCCACATCCGAAGTCACTTGGAATACTTTTCAAATTATTAACAGCCACATCTAATGTGGTTAATCCGTCATTTAATTTGATATTTCGATTTTCAAAATAAGTGATTAGTTTTGGCAATTTTCCAAAGTGTTCGTGAAGAAAGTACAACTGATTTTTTAAATTTAGGATTTGTGTGAGCTCCTTGCACTCACCAATACTTCTAGCATCCTCCTTTAGCAGTGTTACGAAATGTTTTAGACTATCGAAATTCTCAGCATAATAACTAGTAGCTTCCAGCCATGTTCCCCATCTAGTTATTACTGGAGTGGGAGGCAGTGACAGAGATGGAAATTTTTCCCTGAAAAGAGCTACTCTCAATGGTGCTTTTCTGAAAATTTTTTAAAAGCGGACACAAGTCTATCAATTTCTGGAAAGGTGCTCTGATATATACACAGATTCTGCGGAGAACATGTGCTACACAAGTAATATGCAGTAAATTAGGATATGTTTCCTTTAATATATATGCAGCTCTGTCACTTACAAATAAAAGTACTTTTTCTTTGTACCTGTCGTCGGAATGAAGTATATTTTGAATATTCTCATTAATCGTTTTAGCAACTGTTTCCGCATCAACTGTATTTATAACTTTTGTTGCTATTACATATGCGTTATATGGAATAATTGGATGTAGTACACCAGCTACAACATTTACCACACAGCATCCTAACATATCCACCGCTTCGTCGGCGCTTATCCATATGTATTGATTTAAAAGATGGCTTCTAATGCGTTCTACTGTTCTCGCATAGCACCTAGAAACATAATATTTGCGTAAAGTTGATTCATCAGGAACATTTCGACCAGTATATTTTTTCAGAAATATTTTTAAAGTGGTATTGCTAAGTTTATTTAATGGAATATTAACCGCCATAAAAGTTTTACAGAGTTCACATGTGTTTGCGATCCTAAGTGACGAATTTTTGACGATATTTTACGGATTTTGTAATAAATTTCGGAATCACTGACAATGGACATACAATCAGTATGACCGTCAATCCAATTGGCCATTGTTTTACGATGCCGTTCTCGACGTTCTTCCGTATCATATCTGAAAAAGTAACTTAAACAATGCTCTAGGTCTAAATAAATGAAAACTAATGTACGCGTAAGTTATTGAAATTGAACGAAATTCAATGCACACTTACGTCTAAATAATTGGGAGAAGTAGATTCAATCAAACGATATTAAACAGGATCTATCACAAAAATTACGATGTAATTAACAGTTAAAACTATGAAAACAAGAAACTTATTCACAGCACTTTATTTATCTTACGAAATATAAACTAATAAATAAAATACATTATAAAAACCCCGCTTCTATCTACGCTCATGAAAACACTTTAAAAGCACTATATTCTCCGAATACAATAGCTGGCTTGTCCATTGTTATCGCGGCGAGACCAGGTGTCCGAGTAAGTCAAACAAATACTTCATTGAATTACGCCGGGATGTACTGAGCGACGTTATACACAATTCCAATAGCCGATTGCGTTTTATGGAAATTCCATCCGTTCTCTATTTATTGCAGAATTAGAAAGGGCAGATTTTTTTACATACGACAAGGTAATTTTGGATGATGCTCTTACATAAGGAAATTTTGAAGTAATACTATCGTAAACATTAAAAATGAAGACATAATCATCTAAATTAAATGTTCGAATTGAGCACAATCTAAATCTAAATTAAAAATAAAAATCAATGGGTCCAAGGGCTTTCTTGAAAAGCTTCCCTTTTCTTTTTTATTGAATTTGTCCGCTGCTATACGAATGCACTGTATAGTCACATAGCTAGGGGAATCCCTGTATATAAATATATAACTAGTACGCATTATAAATATCAAACCTGATTATATAACCAACATTTTGATGCGTTTATACGCAAAAAGCATGACCGTCTCTAACGATGAAAGTTTTTGAAGGCACGTATAAGCAATCTTGAAAGTTTTACAGGAGCAGACCGCAATTTATTATAAGAAGTCAGTAGAAACGACAATATACATTTACTTGATTATATCAATAAATTAAAAATGAACGAGTCTGCAGGTATGAACAGGCAAAATTAATCCATTGTAATCTTCCTTCGGGTATTAATGAATCACTGAAAAAAAGAGCGCACACTGAGAAAAATATATACACACACGGTCAAATTTAAAGGAACAGAGATAAAATGTTATTATCCTCTCTATAGTATACATATCGTTAATATTTCTTAGGTAATTTCTTAATAGGAAGTTAGGTAGAGTAATTGAAATTTGTTTTACACTCAACTTAATTGTTATCTACGATAATACGTGTTTCAACTGTAACGCACAACACACACATTTGACCTTTTAACATTAAAAACTTATTAATTATTAATTATTTACTGGAGCATTCAAAGTTATCTAGATCTAGGCTATAAAATAATAAAAGTAAGATACAAACTAAATTTACAATTTGTTACTTTAGATTTACCGGTATGTGTAGTATAGGTTGCTTAGTAGAGAGGTGCAGTTCAGTAAAGAACTATTAAAAGGAATGATTCCTAACCGCAAGCCCAAGCAATTATTAATCTTACTGATAATTTGATGTAAGGCTGAAGATTGTTTGAATTCTTAAACTAACAAGGACTTTCAGAGACTTTCATTTTAATTTCTTTATGTAATTCAAATTAATAGATCATTGACAACTATTTCGGCGAATTAGTTCGTTGTCGTGTACTAGTTCTAGTGAACTAGTTCACTAAATACAACTATTAAGGCAATCCCTAGTTGCTACAATTGTAACATGCGGCATTATATACGAGGAGTAATAAAAACTACAACTTTATTATTATTATTGTAACTTCCTAAAGTGGTTGCTTGTAACGGGTTTTCAGAAACATTCGAAGTCAAGCGGGCTTTGAACAAAATATCGTATATCTTTACTTAAGTCTCTGGTTTGTAAAATTATCAACTGTCAATGGTATTAAGTAAATGTATGAATCTATCTCAGACATGATTTCAAATTTTCAAGGACTACTTTGACTTCGAATGTTTCTGAACACCCGTTACAATGCAGTTATGATAAATCAGTATAATCAATTTGTTGTAAAATATAACCAAATAATAGTAAAAAGTATACTATACGGCGTAGTATAGTATATCGTAGGAATCGTTAGAGTTCGTGATTTATAACATAGTACTATGTATAATCTTTTTTTTTTTCTTTATCTGTATTCCCCTCTTTTACCTTTCGGTATAAAGGAGGTGAACGCCGAGAACCGCAATGTCATTTTCTTTACTGGCCACCCATCCAGGAACTGACCACGATAAGATTTGTTTGACTGTGTTAATTACAATACAGTTACCTTAACTACATTGCCGCACTACCAGTACTGAGTTGTTTAATGTGTAAGAATTTATTGCTGAATTTTACGCAACTTTTTTTCTTTCTTTATCCGTATTCCCCTCTTTTACCTTTCGGTGTTAATGAGGTGAACGCAAAGAACCGCAATGTCATTTTATTTACTGGCCACCCTTCCAGGAACTGACCACGATAACATTTGTTTGACTGTGTTAATTACAATACAGTTACCTTAACTACATTGCCGCACTACCAGTACTGAGTTGTTTAATGTGTAAGAATTTATTGCTGAATTTTACGCAACTACAGTATTACAGTTATATAGCCACTGATTTAACCATCGCCGTAGAAATTATTAGAGTTGATGATGTAAAAAATGGTACTATATATAATAATAAAATATGAATAATTTTAGGACTATAGCGTCGTATTTGATACTTATAAGTTATAACATAACAAACAATACCAATTATCTCAATTTTAATAATCATCTTCGACAAAAATCGATTGCACATTGTTCTTCATACAACAAATAGTGGTTTATGTTGCTTTTTTATGGTCAAATTAGATATTCACGTTTCTTCATGATTCTCTAACTACTAATTTTAAAATTCCGTAGCCTGTCACAGCTGTTATCACTTGTAGTACAATTTTCTTGCGAGTCTCGCCATGTTATCGTAATTTCTCTCGTTCCGTTTTTCATACTACTGCCTTCTTCAGAATCTGGTATCAGACTGATTCTCTTCGTTGTCGTTTATATTATGTGGCCTTGGTGCACTGCTATGTGACCATCTTGTTTCAACGGTCGTGACGGATTCTCGTAGTAGGATCTTCCTGGTGCTGCTGAATCTACGGTTGAAATTAGGATGTTTTTCCATTTCAATAGATTCTCTCTAATATAATTCTACGATACTAATTTTTCGTTGCTGCTAATACTTTTGCTTCTTCAAAATTCACTTTCTACGTGTGCCGCTCTAATGTTCCTTAACTCTTTGTCCAATCGATCTTCCTGTTTATCCGACGTAGCTCTTCCCACACTCGCATATTAGCTTATAGACTCTTTCTCTTTCGCGGTGATTTATCCTTGGTCCCAGAAAAGTTGTGTTGAAAGGCAGTAGTAGTAATAAAAGATACTTTTACCCTTCTATTTTCTCGATGACTCCAGAGATGTAAGATAGACGGGCGAATTCTCTGACTGGTTCCATTTCTGTTAGTGGCGTTACCGTTCTGGGCTTTCCTAGAGCTCTTCTTATCTCTTTATCGCTGAAACTATTCTTCTTCAGTGCTTCCTTGACGTATCGCTCTCCCTCCTCCAAAAGTTCAGCATCCCTGATCTATGCATTTGTGTTTTGATAAGGCTTTCTTCTGCTTAGGATGGCAATGGAATGTTGAATGCAGGTATCAATCCTGCTCTATGCGTTAGTGTTTCGATCAAGTCTCTCTTCTATTTAGGATGGTAATGGAATGTTGTATGTAGGTATCTATCGGTGTGAGCTTTCTTCATGTATACTCCATGGCGTAGTCTCCCAGACTTCGTACGGTGTACCATTTCATCCAGGAATGGTAATCACCCTTCTTCTTCTATTTCCATCGTACATTTTATAAATGCGTGTTGTCAGTTGATGTGATCCAAGAATCCCTGTAGCTTTATTTTCTATGTGACCAAATTACAAATGTGTCGACGTATCGTAACTAGCATTTTCTACTCGCAGCTATCTACAGCTATTTCTTCAAAGACCTCCATGAATAAGTTAACTATTACTGGTAATAATGGACTTCACCGTGCCTGGCATCCCATTGAAAGTACGTAATTGACAGGCACAACTTCACAAGATCGATCTATAGTATCAGCAGGTATTCCAAGTCACATCGAAGCTCACCAATATATCATCTGGCTCAGTTGTAAAGTTCGTCAGAAGTTCTTCGAAGTGTTGCGAATTTCTTAAGTACGATATCGTCTTTCCTGTGTATGGTTTTAAAAACGTAACTAGGTATCTGGCCAGGTCGTAGGTCGGTGATCCGATGCGGCACATGATGGGAAGTAGTGGTATACCTTCTTTATGTATCTATGAAAATTCATATAATCTAGGTGGGCGACTGGCTCTAGGCGGCATCATCGTCTTCTTATACTATTCTGCGAGAGTCGGTCTCTTTGATAAATTTTTCACTTTCTTCACAACATTCTCGGTGGGATCTGTCTGGAGTTCTGAGTAGTCGTCGGGGTTCACTAATCAGCGTTTAAACTTCGAAGGTATTGTTTTATTTACAATTATTCGATGGTATGTTCATACTAAACCTTTGAAAAATGTATCACAACACCATCAAAAAATAGTTTTTAGTACTTTTACTCTACTTTAATTTAATACGTTCTTGTTTACTGAACTGAAGTGTAGTGCATATTTATACAATGTATTCACTACTAATATTTTCCTATCTGTAAACTAGTTTTTCTCAGTTTTTCCTCAGTGACATTCACTCCATTTTTGTCACGTTATAGTAGACAAATTTTGTACAAGTTTAATCGTTCCAATTTCAATAACATTAAAGAAATTCACTCAAACAATTCATAAATTACAATTAAATGTATCTAAGTATATTCAAGCGGTATTTCATATTAACTTGATGACAACATACTGAAAATGGATCCACATACGCACAATATCAAGTTAAGTATAGCAAGCGCCAAATAAGATGGCGGGAGGAGGGGTGCGCACAAGCCATTTTTATAAACGTCAACGTTATATATTTTACTCTAATAAATTATTAACTTATTAAGTGATAGATGTGTAGTTTACGCCACCTAAGGTATCTTGCAAATTGATGTAAAACTAAATACAAATCTCCCCAATACTTGTAATCCTGCGCGAACTTAACCCTCCGCTCGCCAACTTATCTGGCGCTTGCTGTACTTGTTAAAAAAATTTCAACGGTTTATCAGCATATTAAAAAATTCAGCTACCCTTCAAATTTAAATGTGTAAGTTGAGTGAAAATCATAATCCATGATTCGTCCTGTAATTTTCTAATAAGAAGACTTGGAAATAATCATTTTTAGATAGTCTAGTTACAAGTGACGAAAAATAGGTAAGTTACGATCATAATTTAAGGGACAACTTGAACTCTTTCTTTGACTGTTTTTAAACACTGTGTATCATGCTTTCGGAGGTAATTTAAATGTCATTGTTAAATGTAAATTCCTTAACTACATTGCCATAAAACTTATTTTAGAAAAGTAGAAAATAAGGCGCTTCTTAAATTATGATAATACCCGTATGATGTTCGAATCTTGAGCGTAAACGAAATTTGAAACATCCCAACGAACCACTTCAAAATCTAATCAGCACTATAGAAATGTATTGTTATCAGTATAATTGGATCGCCAGAGAGCCATCTTATATACTTTGGCTGTCACTAAATAAAATCATCAATTAAAATACGTATCAATCGGATCAGTTAAACCAGGCATCTCAACAAAAATTATCAAGTTTGACTAATCGAAAAGGGATCGCTTATCTTTACGATAATGCCAAAATATCAATGGAGACCCAATGGAATTTGAATAAATTAAACTAGGGAATTGTAAAATTGATTGAATAAATTACTTTATTAATCGGTTTATGCCATGTATATTATTAACTAAATGAAATACGGTGGTCATTTTGAACAATTACGGTAACTAGAATTATTTGTTGTTCATAAAGTAAAACACAGCAAATATTAAAGCGCCATCTAGGTCCATATTTTTGCCTAAGCTTTTATGCTTGGTTTTCATCACTACATCTGCTTTCAAATTTATGGAACACATTTACCAAACACCATGCATAATATTAGAAACTTCAACAGAAATTATAGTCAGGTTCTGTAAACAAAAATATGATTTACCTATAAGTATCGGAATCTTGATAAGTACTGTTTAAACCTATAATATTATCTTTTTCGAAAAGTATATTTATTATCTAATTTTGCGTATGTGACAAGTTTACTTTAAGTTCTCCTTTTAGAGCTAAGTCTGTGCAAATACTTTCTAATATTATATATTTTATTTTATTATTTGCCTTCTTTTACCACTCCTGCCCAGCTACTTATGTGAGGTCTTTCTTTACTACTGACAAACATTTTCTCTTCATTCCTTTTCTTTGTTTCTTTCCTCCCTCTCCTGCCGTAAGTACTTTCCTAGAAAGTCTGCTCACGGTCATTTAGAAATATGCCGCAGCCATCCTAATCTTTGCATTGTAACGATCTTCAGCATGCTTGGTTTTCCATATGATTCCCTACTTTCTCGACTTGTCCTGCTCCATCCCATTCCTTCTGCATGTACCCCACCGAATACATTCCGCAAGATATTTCTCTCCCGTATGTCAACCTTCGTCTCTTATTGTTTGTTTCTATTCCAGGTTTGGCATCCATATAACATAGCTGATCTAATTATTGCATCATGCAGTTTCATTTTCGCTATTTTCCAACTTGCTCGCACGATTGCTTTCCTCAAATTTCAGATATGACTTCTATAACGCTGATTATAACTCACTATACTGAATTTACTAATTTCAATTGGTCATTGCTTGATTGTTATGACAACGATAATACTGTTTTGACGAAATTTTATGACGTACTGTATTCTATCATAGTTAGGTAAATATGTTCCCAAAAAGACTAAATCTAAATCCTACTATCTTGCATGGTTTACACGAGGGATCAAAATCAATTTGAAAAATAAGGAAAATTTTGGTCGTAAATAGATTTCTATAAAGAATATAGTACTTATTTCTTAATGAATATCAGCGCTTAAGATCTCTAACTAAGTCTTTAATTTTTCAAGCGTTCAGTGTATACATAGCAAAGACATTAAATCAAATCCTAGAGATTTATGGAAATTTCTTAACAATAAACCTAAATCCACTAGAATTCCTGGTAATCTCTTTGACAATGATATTAAATTTTCCGAACCTTAAGACATAGTTATTGCATTTGCCCACACATTTCCTAACGTATATTTACAAAATGACAGTTCAAGTATCTTGAATCTTTTACGTATTGTCCATCTGTCACCTTTCCTGCGATTACTGTAGATGACCTGGTTAAATGTATATCCAATCTTAACAATAAGTTTACTGCTGGTGATGAGCTTTTACCAAGCTTTTTAGTACGTTACTGCAGATTTTTATTTGCCTCTCCTTTAGTTATGTTTATGGTTCTTTCCCTAAAAACAGAAACCTTCCCTGATCTATGGAAACGAACAGTTGTTTGCCCCGTTTATGTTATGCGTTATAAAAGGAAATAAATCATTGTTGTCAAGCCTTATTTCCAATCTATCCAATTTTGCAAAGATCTTTGAACAGGCTATATATTCTAGAATTTATGGAAATATTAATCAATTCTTATCCCAAAACCAGCATGGTTTTTTTCCTGGGCGTTCCACATCGACTAATTTCTAAAGTGTTTCTCAAGTCTTGAGTGAGGCTCTGGATAGCCGTGGTCAGGTAGATGTCATTTAGTAGATGTATTTATGACTTTTCGCAAGCATTTGACGCTATAGGTCATAAAGCTTTACTTTCTAAGCTTTGCTCCTTTGGCTTTGCGCCATCTTCTTTAAATTAGTATTTAAAAAATCGCGCTTTCACTCATTTGAATTTATTACAAAAAATGGTGTGCCTCAAGAGTTCCAACTTGGGACCTCTTCTTTCCGTGTTGTTTATCAAGGACCTGCTACTCTCACCTGTCCAGTTTTAGCATATGCGGATAATAGAAGGATATATTCTGAAATAAATAAAATCGACGATACTTCTATTCGGCAAGATAATTTGGATATAATCATTGGCATTGACAAGCCATGAGTTATTGTTATGTCTGCACCCGTGGAGCGACTTAAGATGTTAAGCTGTCGGCATTCGCCTAGAACGAGAAGTAAAACCACGAGAACCTACTTGGACACCATAGTCCCGGATCTAAACTCGGTAATACCAACATGATAAGCCAGTGTGCAGATATTTAAATAACATATGACAGATATTTATATAACAATGGTATATATTCATGATGGTAAATTGCAGATCGTTACTAAGTTATAGTATATACTCTTTAGACTTTTTATGACACTTCTATTGTTAACTAAATTGAATAATCTTACATGTTTCGGCAATTACTGCCTTTATATGATATAAGATTCTATTGATATCATATAATATATTGCATTAAGTACAAGTTAATTACCGTTACTTTACCCTAATGAAGCACACAAATTGAGTGGCGAAATATTGTCTAAAAATAGACAATAAAAGAGTTTTTCTAACTTTCGCCAAGCAAATTTCTGGACGAGACCCCTGATCTTATCAAATAAAATAATATACTAAATCCCAATTGCGTATCGTATTTGTCTATGTTACAGTTTTGTATTTACTTGCAAATATGTAATTATTAATTTAGAAATAATCACTGGTAAACATGATCAGCTTATATGATATTTATTTATTTATGATAAATTAAATTGGCTGCACTTTCTGTAAATTTCAATTTTATAATTACGCAAGTAAATTGTATTGCAAAATTTTTTGCTTATATTTGTATATATGCATATATGTCTATATTCAACGCCATCTTCATTGTTTTATTTTAATAGTAACATAGGTTGAGTGATATTAATATCACAAAAAAGCTTATTTCTTCCACTTTTCAGAAATATAATATACCACATTACTAACGAAATATGAAAAAAAAAATTGTTGAATACACAAAAAATGTAATTGTTGAACACATACATTAATGTACAAAAATAATAACTAAAACAATAAACTAATTAACAGTTTCTTCACTACAACAAGTGCACAAAGTGTTGGTCATTTGCTTCTTGGCAATAATGCAATTTGCATTGGAAGCTACGAATAGAATTGTTGATCATTTCTGAGGAAATGGCCTACATTTCCAGACATATGCTATCTTTTGAATCATTTAAGTTAGATGGTCTATTAACATAAACATGGTCCTTTAGGTAGCCCAACAGAAAAAAATCAAGTGGAGTTAAGTCAGGTGATCTTGCCGACCACTCAACCACACCTCTTCGACCAATCCATCTTTAGGGGAAAATGTTATCCAAATATTGCTAGTGCGCAGGTGCGCTATTCTGTTGAAAATATACGTTTACATTTGGAAATAAATTGTTTATTTCAGGTATAATTTGATGCTGGAGAAGAGCAAGATACTTTTTACCGGTAAGAGTGCCTTCGATAAAAAGAGGACCTATCAAATGGTTTCTCGCCAAACCAGCCCACACATTAACTTTTTGTGGACTTTGAGTGTAAGTCTCTTCCATCCAGTGCGGATTAGAAGCTGACTAATGCCGACAGTTATGCCTGTTAGCATTACCGTTCAAGCAGAATGCAGCCTCATCGCTGAATACAACAGAGTCTAAAAAAATGTTTTGTCCATCTATTTTCTCTAATACGTTTTCACGAAACTTTAATCTTCGATCAAAATCATCTTCAGCTAATTCTTGGTGGTTATGAATTGTATATGGGTGGAATTTATTTTTATACAAAATGTTTTGTACAGACTTCCTACTAATATGATTTTTGACAGTTCATATGCAGATATTTTAGGATTATCTTGAACATCTGGTAGGGCAGGGCACCTGAAGTCTTATCTTCATTAGATTCAGTTTTTGGTCCGCCAGACCTTGGACGATCCTGTACACTACGAGTTTTATTAAATTTATTTATTATTCTTGAAACTGTAGATCTACTTATAGGAGGGCGTTGAGGATTTAAATTGTTAAAAAGATGACCTACTTCTTCATAGGTACATTTTCTATCACCATATCCAATTTACATTAGTATCTGAATTCGTTCTTTTTCCGATAAGTTTGCCATTATTCTTAATTTACTTTTAAACACTGTAGCTGTCAAATACTATTAAGACTAAATCAACTCTGACACTTTGGGCACTATATTTATGGCATTTTTTCAGTCTGCTACTGTTATTTGTTTTAAATTAACCATATATCGGGGGTGTACTAATAATAATGCAAAATAAGAATAGATTAATATAACTTAAATTTTATGTGGTATTTCCTTAGTAATGTGATACATTATTAGTATTTTTGAAAAGAGAAGGAAATAACCTTTTCCTGTGATATATCACTCAACCTATGTTGCTATTTAAAAGAATTTAAGATGGCGGCAGTACACTAAATGCTGAAATCACGGAAATTTTATAAGCACTCTAAAAACTGCACAATTTTATAATTTTAAGTTCATTCGTTTCAAAAAAATTAACTTTTTGCCAGACTTTTTCGCTACCCGCTGTTAATGACATATTAATAGTACTGGAAAATAATTAATTACCTTATGAAAATCTGACAAAAGTATGAACATAAACGGTGACTGAGAAGTTACAGAGGTGTAGGTATTAATAGTATTAGATAGTGATAAAGGAATTTCAAATGCAATGGAATATTACAGTATTACGAAAAACGAAGCCAATGTTTTACCTTGGTAGTGACGCAAAAAATATATATTATTTGAGAATTAAATAATGAAATAAAATAATAGTAGTTATCAAACAGTTTTCTCATTCCATGGTATTTTAATTAGGTCGTATTCATTAAACTTCAATTCATAAAACTTGTAACATATTTCATGGATATGTGCAACCTTAATCAATACAACAGCATTACTAATTCTAACAACAAATTGCTAGATCTCGTCTTATCTGATATGGAATGCGAAGTCAAACGCGACAGTTCACCATTAGTTCCTGAGGACACTCACCATCCTCTTTTAATTATTACTACTTCCATTTCCCCAGATACCTCGGCCAACTTTCCCACTAACAATAACAAGTCTTTTAACTTTCGTAAAGCAAATTTTCCTCTTTTATATAATGCGCTGTTGTGTATTAATTGGGACTTTTTGGACAATATCTCAGATGTTGATACCATGTTTAAAGTTTTCTACGTTGCTCTATATTCTGTGTTCAAAAAATACGTTCCGACTTACGAGAATCACCCCCGACGTTTTTCTAAATGGTATACTCCCGAAATAATTTAGAACCTAAAATTAAAATACAAATACTTTAAGCATTTTAAAAGTACCAAAAGTGCTGTAGCACTAACACTCTTCAAGCATCTGAGAGCATTAGTTAAGAAACAAATATCTTCAGCTCATAAGGACTATCTTAGAAATAGTGAAAGTAAGGTTAGAGACAATCCCAGAAAATGTTGTTCTTACATTGGTGAAATGAAGAACAGAAGTCGTATTCCAGATAGAATGCAGCTATCGGGGGCCAATCTTGAGGATCCTAACGCATTTGCTGATTATTTTAAGAACGTTTATAATACACCCTCTGCGACTAATAACGTAGATCTCCTATCACCAAATTCAATGTTTCTTTATTTGCATCACTTATTGGATGATGATATGCTGCTCAGCACTAAAATTCTTAGGGATAAATTTACTTCGGGAAATGATCAACTTCCTGCTTTTGTTGTGAGGGACTATGGAAACGTGTTTGCTACACCATTAGCGAATTGGCTCTCGCTACATCTACTTTTCCCTCTATTTGGAAGAGTACTAAAATTCTTCCTGTCTTAAAAGCTGGTAATACTTCGGACATTACCAACTATTGTCCTATTGCCATCATATCAAACTTCGCGAAAATTTTTGAAATTGCACTATACCGAAAGGTGTACCCTCTTATTAAGACTGCAATATCACCGAATCAACATGGCTTCATGAAAAATCGATCTACTGTCTCTAGCCTTGCGGTATTTTCTCAATACGTTGCTGACACGTTGGATTACAAGTTACAGGTTGATGTCGTATATACACAAACTTACCTTTGAACCCCGTTAAGTGCAAGATTTTATCTTTCACTAAAAGACTTAATGTTATGCACTTTAACACACTTGAGGATATAAGTATATCCCGTGTTGAATCAATTAAAGACTTGGGCGTTACCTTAGATATGAAACTGAATTTCAATTAGCATATCCGCAATGTATCTAAGCAGGACACACAAACTCTTGGATTTATTATCCGCAATTGTGGCGAATTTTCTAACGTGAGCGTATTGACTTCCTTATTTAACACATTAGTGAGATCATGTTTGGAATATGCTAGCTTGACATGGTATCCATTTTATCAAGCACAAAATCGTCTACCTGAAATATAATGAAAATTTTGAAATACATGTGGTTCAAGGTGAACAGGGGATCACACTCAACTTCTTCCTCGCTTCAACGTGCCTTCTCTCTCCTTTAGACGTTTTGTAGCCAGCCTCAACTTCCTTCATAGACTTCTTCACAACGAAGTTGACTGCACAACGCTATTATCCTACTTTAATTATCTTATCTCACTATTCTTCACATGTTCCTCCCGTACTTTCTATCTTTCTTTTCCTCGAACCAATGTGTTGGTCAGGTCTCCTGTGTACGTTATGAGCAGCAACTTCAATCAGGTTTCTTCTGAAATGGATATACATTTCTGTGGTTTGCTGACCTTCAAACGGCTTCTCTATAACATCTGCGATATATATTCGTTGTAGTATGTATGTATTTTGACAATTAGTTCCTGGATGTTCTTGTTTTTTGTTTTTATTAGTTTTAATCACTTGTGCAACAATATTGTGTATGTTTCTAGGCTTCTTTATATTTTTATATTTAGGAAGTTAAGTCTTTATAATACTTTTTTTGTTTCTAATAGTACTTGTTTTATCTCTGTGTATGATTTACAATTTTGTTTTGATTTTATCCTGTAAATAGAATTATAATTCCGTTGGGTAATAAATAAATAAATAAATATCATTACTTAAACAATAATAAATTCTCTAAGGAATTATAAAATTATTAGGATTAGAGGAAAGAGCATAAGAAAATATTATAATTTATTTTCGTAAGAAGGTTATACTATACTGAAAAGTTGAAAATTACCGGAGCTTACCAAACATTATGCGTACGTCGGTAAGAATATTTTGTAGAAAAATATATGAATATAAGAATTACACGTAATCAACATGACCATCTTTTCTAATAATGAAATGACGCTACAAGATTTTTTACTTAGGTCCAAGTGCGAGACGAAAAGAGAGTAAACAAAATAGCATCGTCGAATGGGATATTAAATAAATCCTGACACATTCCCCTCATCAGAAACGTCGAAAAAAAAAACGAAAATGCCAAGCAAAAAGGAACGTAGGTAGAATCTTTTTCTAGCTTGTCGTGAAAGTAGAGAGAAAAAATAACCTTTTAAAATCTCTTCAGCGGTTCTTACGCCCCACCAAATTCGAGGTATTTTCTCGACGCCAGTCGAAACACCATTACGTCGTTCATTTGTTTTTATGAAGGTCTTTCTCTTTCTGTGGCCTGCTGTTGTAATTTGCATGAACAGCGTTTCAATTCGAAACGGTCGCTCGCCTCGTCCAGCGGATGTCATGGAACTTTTTTAGTTAGTTGAATGTATTTTATAACTGAATACTGTGAAATTTATCGCTCACTTTTGATTACCTGAGAAATATTATTTTTCTAACACTTCTGATAAATCTTTAATTTACGAAGAAAGATGTCAAACTCGGAATTTTTTAAAAAATTATGCACACATTACCGCCGTCATATACTTGGCAATATAATGTTCAATAAACGTTGATTGATGGTGATACTCGTTGAAACTTCATTAAAACATTAAGAAATAAGTAATAATTTGATCAAAAAGATTGATTGTCGAAAGTGTTGGTTCGTGTTAATCATATTGATACCGAAAAAACTATAACGTTGTTTTTTATTACTTTATTATAACAGAGAAGGTTAATGCAGTTTCTACATTGAAAATATGTCAATCTCATCCGAAATTAATAATACGTATGAGAAACATGAACAAATATATATAAGCTACAACTAAAAATAATTTAAGCCTTAAAATATAATTAGGATGTAATTAAGTGGTCCGAAATCATGGGTACATGCATTTTCGTCACCGACCAGGTAGATAAACCGTGCGCAATAGTTGGGGCATTTATGACACATGCATTTTCGTCACCAAAGTGCTTAATTACGGATTACTCATTTAAGCAACGGGCTATTACGAGGTACTTAGGAGGGCCGGGTTTCGCTTATGTACCTACGTCCAGAAGAGGTAGGTGAATGCTTTGCCTTTGATTTAATACTGCGAAATATTTGTTTTATCGTAACGAAAGAAAAGTTCTCTCCGAGCTCGCTTGCGGCCGAGGCAGGATAATCTTGAGGCCGCTAAAAAGTTTCGCAGCCATGTCATACACACTATTTTTCGTGCAATCGTCAAAATTATTTAACTAGGTAATTGCAATTAAATATAACGAGCCATCGAAAAAAATCATAATTGGAGTAGACTGTGAAATTGGGTTGGTACTTTAACCACTTCCACATAATGACACATTACTTGATGCTTGACAGTTTCATTTGGTTTCATTGTAAAAAAAAGGTTATGGCATTGAAATGATACTACAACAAAAAAGAAAACAAATAATTTATTTAATATCGAAATCATAATCAAAATTTACATATAGCTACAGAACTTGTTGAAAATGTTGTCCATTTACGTCTAAACACAAACAATTTTCGTAATAAGAGTTTCGAAAAATTTGACACAAACTTATAGTTTCAATGTCAAATAATAAATGTCATTATGTGGAAGTGGTTAAAGTATCATCCCAATTTCACAGTCTACTCCTATTATTAATTTTTTCGATGGCTCGTTGCTATTGCTTATAAATCAACACCAGTTGAATTTAATTAACAAAGTTATAGCGTTGCTATGGAAATGACATGTTTGAATGGGTGTTTGCATTTTCGTCACCAAGGTAAGAAAAGTGATAATCGGACATGCATTTTCGTCACCGTCCTGAAAAGCAGACGTTACTTACACATGCATTTTCGTCACCGACCATTTTCTTGTCTTATTAAGTAGGTACTTAGCAATTGAAAATGAAACGAAACAATTTATATAAAACAAGGTTGTTTATTCAAATATATATACATAGGTACAGAGCTATATAAAAAATATGTAAAACATCATTTTATGTAAAATAACAATGATATGAGAGACATTTAACTAGATGTAACCTGTTTAACCTGTTTCAGTATTTCTTAGATGTAACCTGCTTATTTCATTGTTTTGGTATTGTGTAAGCATAGAGTCAATAAATTGCTGCCTTTTTTTAACTTTACGATTGTGAATTTTTGTAGGGATATGCAAACTTTGTATTTTAATATAGGTATCTATTTGAAATTCCTTCAATTTTTCTATAAAAACAAATAAATTTGGATGATCCTTGTATAACGACTCGTTAAAATGTTTATGGAAGGATTCACACGCATTTGTTGTTCGAGTTAAGGTAGCTGAATGCTCTGCCCAGATTGAAGGCGGAAAAAGTGATTCGTCAGAGATATACGTATCAACCAAATAATCAGCATATTTAACTAGTCGGTCGTCTTGTGGCATATTTGGTATTAAATCTTAAAATTAAAATATTAAATCACTTTGGTGACGAAAATGCATGTGTCATAAATGCCCCAACTATTGCGCACGGTTTATCTACCTGGTCGGTGACGAAAATGCATGTACCCGTTTGAATACATACAAAATATTTTGATAGTTCTTGACAAAACGCAAATATGTCTGACACTTAAAGTGATATTTCAGTATCTTGCACTCCTCCAGAGCTAAAAAGTATTATAAACTCGGCGTTTTCCGATTTGATACCTCAAAAATCTTAACGGCGATACGAAAAATGTTACAGCGAATTTAAAGATTGGTGTGACAAACAGAATGTTAAAACGATGTTCACTGGCTTATCTGATGCAGAAATCAAAAGTTGTAAAAAGTTCGACTTTATGGAATATTTATTTTATGTTGAAGTGTATGCTGAACGTACGAGAAGGGATCAACGTCAGAAAGTTATCACCATTAGTACCATTTCTGAAAAGAAAGGCAGTTATTATGCAAAGAAATGAAAAGTTTTTACGCGTGAGAAAATTCATTCATTCCCAAAAGAAGCTAATGATGAAACATACTTATTTATTGAAGGTAAATGTTAAAAAATGTCAGTTAGAGTTGTTTTATTTATTGTACTGATTGTTGTAGGCAGTTTTAATAATGGGAATATCAGGTGCTTTGCGACGAGATGAATTAGTAAAATCGTCTATTGAAGATATTCAGGAAGAGAATGCTGTATTAATAGTAACCGTTCCTGATACCAAGACGGATAAGAAGCGCGTTTTCACTGTTAATAATATTGATTTCATAAAAATTTATCGTAAATATGCAGCTTCGAACAAAACATATTCCTAATAATCGTCGTATATTCTTCTGATATGTAAACGGAAAGTGCACTGCATAAGTTGTTGGACTGCATATGATTCAGAAAGTGTCCAGTATGATTGCTAAGTATCTTAGATTACCAAACCCTAAAACACTGTTTTCGGAGAAGTCCTACGCTGCTTGCCAATACAGGGACTGATATGTCAATTCTGAAACGTCACGGTGGATGGAAGTTCACGACAGTATAAAAGACTATCGAAAATAAGAAACAAATTTCTAGTTCAATTTCTTTCTGGCGCTATCTAGTTTGGTATCTAGTTTGAATGTAGGTAATAACAAAATGTTACGTCCCAAAGAAAATAATTTGATGTCGAATGTCAATAGCCATTATTCAGATACAGTAGATGAAATTACTTCAACTTCTGGAGTAAAAATAAGTAATAATACAAACTGTACAATTAATAATATTTATTCTAAATAATATAAGTGTGTATTGGCTGTTAATTTAAACATTAATGCTCAATAAAAAATAATAACCTTGTTATTGTTGTATTTTAGTAATATCAAATTTGGAAGTGGCGTTTGGTTTGGCGGCCGTTACTATGGGTAACGGCCACGAAATCTAATTTCGCTGACTGAATGGAAATACTTCGCGTGCGAAGTAAGTCTTTCGCGTGAAAAGGACATTTATATTAAATAACTAGAGCAGACCAATTTCCGTGCGCGCCATGAGCGCCGGTATGGGAGTGTAATTCGTAATATAATAGAATATGCTATAGAATAGGGACGCTACACGAGCTTGTTACCTATATAAGTATAGAAGTAGAGGCATTTATTCTATCAGAAATAATTAAATACAATTGGTTTTCTGCTATTAAAGTAATATGCATAAACACACGAAAAATAAGAATAGTACATATTATAGCAGCGTTGTATGTACCTATAAATAAAATGGAAAATGTATGAAATCAGTGATTGTGTGCACGACAGAGGATTTAAAAAAACACTTACCGTTTTAAGCGTCTTCCAAGGATTGACAAACTGGAGAAACTCTATTGTATATTTTCAACATCAGGTGCGTTTCTAAGGTTATTTCTGAAAAACACGTCCGCCGTCAGGAAAAAATATGTTTATATTCGGAAAACGAGCGTTTTACATTTAATGATGTTATATACACATAATCAAAACACTTTTTTAAGCATCTGTAGACGTGCCCTCACAAATAAGTGTTAAGGTGTCAAAATCTGCATTTCTGTCTAAAACACTTTCAAATTTAATTAGAACAATTTCACTTTTTGCGTCTTCTACAGCACACAGTTGTGCGTGAACATCTTTAACGATTTGCAGTGATTCCTCTAACGACAGCGACGAATTTTCTAATTTTGTTATTGCTTCTTCTAGTGCCAAGTAATTCTCACGAATACTTTGTAAATCCATTTTAATCTGGGCATCTTGAAATTTTTTCTGGCTTGTATTGATAGCTGCACTTTCTTTCGGATCGAATGATAAAACCACGTCCTTAATTTTTTCAAAATGTTCATGATAGTTAAACCCCGCCCGTAACCATGTACCTCACGTGTCAGATCGAATTCTAAGAGACCGGCCTACAGAACACATGGTTGCGGCACCATCGGTCATAAACATTAATACTTGGTCTTTCGAAAGTTTAAATTTTTCCAAAGTATCTAATAGCACCTTTTTTTCGGCATTACATTGTTCTAGTCGTCTGGATGCTAATAAAATTTAAGACGTTGGTTGATGTGGTTCCATATTACGCGCCATCACATTAACTACAGATTGTTTTTTGCTGTCAGTTGTTTCGTCCACACATAACCACAGTTTTTTTATTTTTCAGTTCGGCTTTGATTTTATTTTCAACCTGTTTACGCACCGATGGTAAATTCCTTCGTAACGTTGTCGTTCTCGGTAATGTTTGATTCGCGTATTTATTCCAAAATGAAATAAATGAATCATTACTTAACAAGGTAAACGGCAGTGTACACACAATCATAGTTACACATAGTTCATGTATAAACTGTTGTCGATTAATTTTGTTATTATTGTGCTTCGAACTGCTTACGTGTTCTTTACAATGTGTTTTTGACAAACACATTAGATATGTATTGCACACGAAACATTTAATTTTTGAGCCATCGTATATTAAGTCCGGGAAATCAATAATAAACTTATTCACCTCGTCTGACAACGGTCGTTTTCTCGATTTATGTGCCGACGACATTTTATTACGTATGCTTACACTTACATGCAGTCTAAGCAAGTACCAAACACATACTGAATGCTTTTTATTAGTTCTGATGCAATGCAATCATCCTCACATCGGCGCACATGGCGCGCACGGAAATTGGTCTGCTCTATAAATAACATTTAAAAGTAATGCAAGTATATTATCAACATGTTTAAAGGAACATTTAACTAAACACTCATTTAAACTTAAATGCCCAAATTTGATTACTCAAGTATTAAAAGAAGAAATAGCGCATGCATATTTATTAATATGCATGCTTGTATGTACTTCTGTACTTAGATATACTTACATAACCTTGAAATTTTTTGCTTACTTACTTCCATTATAGCCTATATATTTTCTGTTTAATGTTAATTTCTCTAGGGGAGACCCTTGTACTTTGGGACAGCTTGTACTTTGGGACACACAAGTTTATTATTGTTTTATTTGAAATTGAGCGCCAATATTTCTATCAGTTATGCATTTGTACACTAGATGTCTATACGTGTTATAATATAGTGAAATTCCAGGAGCCATTTTATGTTTTGCGTGTTAAGGTGTTTTATAGGATTGGAAGTGAATTATTATCTGAGAACATCGAACTCGTTTCAATCCAAGGTAAGCTAAATTATTATTATTTGCTTATGTTATCTTGAAGAGCAAATATTAGATTATGTATTTTCAAAAGAATTTGTGTTTTAAACTTAACCTTTTAATAAAACTAAACTTTAAAAAAAATAATAGCTGGCTTCTACTTTGGGACACCTTTTGGTTTGTACTTTGGGACGTGTCCCAAAGTACAAATCTTATTCTAAAATATTTTATTCATCATATGAAACTTTAATTGCAGATGCCAAGAAGTAAATTAAACAAAAAAAGGATTAAACCAGATGAAAAAAATGTTACTGCTGCAGCCCGCTTAGTTTTAGAAAATAATTTCAGCGTTCGGCAAGCTTCTGACCACTATGGAATATCAAAATCTACTCTTTCAAGACATATTCTTAAGCATAAAGCAAGCGGAGGCGAAGAATTTATTTACAGTGCTGCTCAGGATGTTAAAAAAGTTTTAACAGAAACGCAAGAAAATGAATTAGTTGCATATTTGTTAGAATGTGCTAATATGTTTATCAACCCACGAACCAAGAAAACTGGCATTTAACTATGCTGTTGCTAATAACATGAAATATCCTGTTTCTTCGGATACAAATAAAAAAGCAGGCAAAGAATGGTTTAGGTATTTCTTACGAAGACATCCACGAATATCATTAAGAAAACCACAAGCAACTAGTTTGGCAAGAGCAACTTCATTTAATAGAACCAACGTAAATACATTTTTTTATAAACTTGAAGATGTTATGCAACGCTATCACTTTTCTCCGGAAAATATTTACAATGTTGACGAAACGGGTATGTCAACTGTACATACTCCAGTTAGAGTTATTACAGCAAAAGGGTGTAAACAAGTTGGTAGCATGACGTAGCTGAGCGGGGTATAAATGTTACTCTTACAGCAAGTATTAACGCAATTGGCAATTCAATACAGCCTATGTTTGTTTTTCCGCGAGTATATTTCAAAGATCACATGCTGAACGGTGCCCCTGTAGGAAGCATAGGAAGTGCAAATCCAAGTGGGTGGTCAAATAGTTCAATATTTATTGAATATCTACATCACTTTATTAAACACGCTCATTCTACCACTGAAAATAGAGTGCTGCTGATTATGGACAACCATGAGAATCACATCTCAATTGAGGCTCTAGACTTAGCCAAAACTGCAGGAATAACGATGTTAACTTTTCCTCCGCATACAAGCCACAAATTGCAGCCACTTGATAGAACTGTATTTGGGCCTTTAAAAAATATTTTAATACTGCGTGTAATGAATGACTACTGGTTCATTGTGGCACGCCAATGTCAATTTATCATGTGGCTGAATGTGTTGGGAAGGCTTATCCACTGGCGTTTACACCTAAAAACGTCCAATCAGGATTTTCTGTTACAGGAATATATCCTATTGACAAGAACGTTTTCAAAGATGATGAATATTTAAGCTCTTTTGAGACAGATAGATTAATTCCACAGACACCATCTAATTCGGAAGAACAGCCTCAACCTGGACCATCAAGGGAACATCACACACCAGAGCAAGTACGACCATATCCAAAGGCTCAACCAAGGAAGGAAGGTAAAAGAGGGGGTAGGAAACCAGGATGATGCCGAATTGTTACTGACACTCCAGAAAAAAAATTAAGTTGAAATGCAGGCACAAATGAAAAATAAGACAAAGAAGAAAGAATTAGCTATTAAGAAAAAGAAGGTTAAGAAAATTTTAAAATACAGCAGTTCTGATAGTAGTTCAGAAGACGAATGGCTGGAAGATACAGATGATTCTCTAGAAGACATTGAATTTGGAGAAGCAGAGATAGAAAGAAATAATGAGACCGAACAACTTAAGATTGGCGACTATATTTTAGCAAAATTAGAAACCAAAAGAATAAGAAAAAATTACGTTTCTATAATCACAGGCATTGATGACGATACTTTTAATGTAAAATATTATAAAAAAAATAAATTAACACATAAATTTGCGATTGGCGACAATATAGAGTACGAATTGCCAAAGAGCGATGCCATAATTACACTTGGCAAACCACAAGTAGTTGCAGGTACTGCGAGACAAAATGAGGAGCTTAAATTTGAAATAGACATATCAGTTTATAATGTAGAATAGAATTTGTTAAACCGTCCCAAGGTACAAACATCTATGTTCCAAAGTACATTACAAGGCTTGTACTTTAGGACACAAAGGTTATTACAAAAAAATATTTTTTGTTCTTATGTATTTAATTTTATTAACAGTTTTATTGGTTCCTTCACATAAAAACAAGATTATCTTCTGTATTCTATATTAATAATCAATAAAAATTATACGCTGTAAATATTATCACAAAGAACTTTTTTTTGTCCCAAAGTACAAGGATCTCCCCTACGAATAAATTTTCAAATACTTTCAAAATTTATTGTGATTTTTTAAAAACAATTTCATTGCTGCATGAACTTTTAACTTCTTGCAAATATTTCTAATATATTACTGTTAAACATTGTTCACTTTTTGATTTAATAGTTCAGCAAGTCTATTAATATTTATTTTTTATTAATACACATTTGTTGTAATATAAAAGCAAAATATACAAAACTATGCAACATCAATTAAAAATCATTACATTTTACAACTAAAATAATCCTAAGGAAGCATAACAATATTAAAGATCTGCTCTAAATTTTGAATTAAGAGCAACACAAACATAAGCGATGGAGTCCTAATTCTCGAAACCACAAACTGTTCAAATGTGCTAAAACATCACGTTTAGCTAAATGCAGCTTAAATCCATTTCATAATGTAGAACCCCTAATTTAAGGAACACTTAATTTAAATGTCTTTTAACTACACTACTTTTAATATAAGTTGTAAAACTATTGAAAAGATTAGGTTTAAATAGTTGGTCATTAAAGATAACGTCTATCGAGTTTTAAATACCTTTATAAATTTCTATGGATTCTAAGATATTCAATTTAAAACCTTTTTTTTCATTGTATAGAATTAATGTATTATTTAAGTCGTCCTATTCCTAAAATATGGCTTGCGAAAGTAAAAACCCGTTCATTATTTTTAAATGAACGTAAATGTTCTTTTTCTCTAATTTCAGTTGAACGACCAGTTTGACCTATGTAAAAACTATCACAGTCTGGTAAGTCAACTTATACGGCGGGTGTAGTTTCGACACCAAATCACTTCTACTACCTGACTAAGAGAAGGGTATTGTTAATCCTGTGTGTAATTTCTACACCAAGTATAAAATGGTTAATTTATTTTCAGGTACTTAGGAAATGATTCCTAGAAATATTTAATGCTTCTTATCTTGATTTTTCCCAGTTTATAGGTTTTCATGTTATATCAAATGCTATATGTATTAGATTAGACATTTACCAACGGTCTAACTGAATCCGGAAGCATTATATTTTTTATTGATTGCCCAAAATTTCCCTAAGGAAGGTCTAAAGTGGAACATAAATTTATTCTTCACATTTTTAATTTAGGATTAATTGTGTAATGATGTAATTTAGGACAAGCACAAACTATTATATATATATATATATATACAGGGTGTCCAGAAACTCTCCTGACAAACGAAGACCGGAGATTCCTCTAATAATTTTAAGACAATTAAACCCAAATTCACCTAGTCCAAAAATGCTTCCTAAGGGAGCTAGAGTTCTTTGAAGATGGCGCTTTGTATTTATTTTTTTTTTAATTCCTCCAGAACGCTTCTATTTAGAAAAACAAAAACTGGTATGCTTATTTATCCTCCAGAGATCAATCGATTCCATCAATTGCGAATTTCTAGTACCGGTCATAGGCGTCCGTTTTGGGTAGGTCAACGGTTATTTTAAGGCATAACTTTTTGTCTTTAACTTTTAAGCATTTGTGACACTAGATTATTAAATTTTCAGGTATTCCAGTACTAAAAGATACTCTTACTTTAAGTCGGTAGGATACACCGTTTTCTAGAAAAATTGATTTGTAAATTTTTCGTTTTTTCTTCATTAAAGTTCAATTTATTATATAAATATAAATTATTATATATATATTATATAAATATAATAAAATTTATTATTATAAAATAAGTAGGTACATCCTACTTATTTTTAGCGACGAAGTTGGCTTGGACTATCAAGGCATGGATGAAAATTAATTTAATAAATTAAAAACAAATTATTTATTACAATGGATCGAAACTAACAAAAAAAGAACAAGTATCAAAGGTAGATTGTTACAAAAGTTGCTCGATGTGATGACCATTAGTCTCTATGCATAAGTTTACCCTTTTGCTTAGAGAACGCCGAATTCTTGCAAAAATTCCAAAGTTATTTCTAAATTCGTTGCAAGCATCTTGTATCCTTAGCCAGAGTTGTGCGCGATTTTGTATCGGAACGGAATAAACAAATGCTTTTATGTATCCCCAAACACAATAATCGCAAGAATTCAAATCCGGCGACCTTGCTGGCCAAGCAACTGGACCGCTTCTTCCAATCCAATGGTCTTCGTAGTTATTATCTAGAAAGTCTCGTACATTCCTACTAAAGTGGGCCGGACAGCCGTCCTGTAGAAACCATAAGTTTTGCCGAATATTTAAACGCACCTCATCTAACAAATCAGGTAAAATATTTTGCAGGAAATGTAAGTAATCAGCACCATTTAAACGAGCAGGTAATTCCACAGGTCCAAGTAGATAATCGTCAACTACTCCTATCCAGACGTTTATGCTAAACCTATGTTGATGCTTAAATTCTTGAACAACGCGGGGATTGTCACCAACGTACGAATAATAATGTGCATTATGTACATTAAAAATTCCATTTTTTGAGAATATAGCTTCGTCACCAAACAAAATGTTCCTGAAGAAATCTTCATCTTGATTTTTCTGATTTTGTAACCATCTAGCGAATTCTACGCCAGCAGGAAAATCTCCTTCTAGCAGTGCTTGCACCTTTGTAAAATGAAAAGGATATAAATTTTCTTTGTGTAAGATATTTCCTACGGAAGATTTTGAAATTGTGGGGTACATGGCAGATAGTCTTCGAACGCTAATTTCTGAATTTTCCTCAACTTCCATTAAACTAACATCTTCATGCTCTGCTGTTACATCATTATGTCTCCCTGTTTCATTCTTTTTTAGGACCACTGAACCTGTTTCTCGTAATCGTTGATGAAGAGCTGTAAATGTTGAGTGAGTGGGATGCTGACGATTGGGAAATTTTTCAGCGTATCTACGTTGCGCCGCTCGAGCGTTACACCTCATTTCGTCATAAACTAAATTCCTCATTAGTAAAAACCATTTTCTTTTAAATTGAAATCGTTGTGTTTGAATAACACAAAGTAAAAAATGAAAAGATAAACTTCGCGAACTGACAACAATTTGACAATGAAAAACGTAGGTTTTACTTCTGTTAGCAGTTCAGAGTTAACTATTGCAAAAAATAAAAAATTGGACTTTAATGAAGAAAAAACGAAAAATTTACAAATCAATTTTTCTAGAAAACGATGTATCCTACCGACTTAAAGTAAGAGTATCTTTTAGTACTGGAATACCTGAAAATTTAATAATCTAGTGTCACAAATGCTTAAAAGTTAAAGACAAAAAAGTTATGCCGTAAAATAACCGTTGACCTACCCAAAACGGACGCCTATGACCGGTACTAGAAATTCGCAATTGATGGAATCGATTCATCTCTGGAGGATAAATAAGCATACCAGTTTTTGTTTTTCTAAATAGAAGCGTTCTGGAGGAATTTAAAAAAAAATAAATACAAGGCGCCATCTTCAAAGAACTCTAGCTCCCTTAGGAAGCATTTTCGGACTAGGTGAATTTGGGTTTAATTGTCTTAAAATTATCTGAGGAAACTCCGGTCTTCGTTTGTCAAGAGAGTTTCTGGACACCCTGTATATATAGAGTTATATATATATATATATATATATATATATATATATATATATATCTGTTTTAAAATAGTTAGAGCTTTATAGTAGTTATCAATTACGCTGGAAAACCAGCGCACGGTACAGAACAGTAGATGAAAATTAAAAAAAGTTTGTACCACATAGCTCCATTCTACGGTATATTTAGACATTTTCTATATATTTTATAAATTAAAAATTTATAGCCAAAAACTTACATGTGAGTTAGTCGTATCCGAATACCAAATAGTAGAAGAATAATGAAGGACTTAAAGCACATACCTGCAAAGAACAAAAATACATAGTATTAATTATCGGCTAACGTAATAATTTTTACATTTGCTTAACAAAACTATAACATAAGAAAATGAATTTGAAATTTAAGAAAGACACATATTACAAATGAAGAAGAAAACTAAAAAAATATGATTGTTGTTTTCGTCTAGGGTACCTAGCGAATTAAAGGATAAACATAACTTTATTTTCTGCAGTAGAACTTTAATCACCATAATACATATTAATAATTGCTAATTTATTAATAACATAATAAACCCAAAAAATATGTTAGGTAATTCCACACAGTATTTATCATATCATTATCTTATCTTACCCTGATCAGTGATTTTAACATTTATTTTGGCAATAAAAACTAAGTATACTCGGGTTATGCCCTGCATAGACAAGAGTTAAGATCTAACCAATGAAGTGAAGTATCTTGGCATTTCACTTGATGCGAAACTGATTTGGAGCGGACACTTGATCAAAGTGACAGACAGAGTGACGCAGCTCTTCTGAAGATGTAGTAGAGCTGTTGACAAGACCTAGGAACTAAAACCAATAATGGTGCACTGGTTGTACACAGTAGTAGTAAGACCATAGGGCTGCTGCCTGGTGGAGGACGGAGCTGACATCAGCGGCGGGGCTCCTTCCGACTCTCCAGCGACAGGCTCTGTTGGTAATTACGGGAGCTGTGAACAGCACGGTAACCACATCCATAGACGCCAACGTGGGTTTCCCTTCGCTGGAACTATTTGTGAAAGCGGAGGCTATAGCTTCAATCCTGAGGCTTAAAGCCAATGGCTCATGGTGTCATAATAAGGTTGTAGGGGCCATATACATACCACAAGAACTATAGCAGGGAAGCCGATATTGCAGATGCCAGCGGACACTATGACACCTGCAATTATGTTTACCACTAAGCTGAACATACCTATACCGACTTGGGAACAGGCAAAAAGTCGCTCGAGCAATTGGAGTGCCGGTACTAGGTACACGGATGGATCATAATCCAATCGGGGCACAGAGGCAAGTATATGTGGAATGTGCCCTAGAAGAAAGATATCATTAAGTCTGGGATGTTAAGATGTTTTAGATGTTAATAGAGTTCTTGTTCACGATAGCCAAAATACTAAAAGGTTCATGCAATGTCTCCTTTTAGTGTTATGAGAACGTATGTAGGCATTCTTTTTTAACATATTAATGTTTTCGTAAATATAGTAGCATACTTTAAGAATATAAATACAACGAAGCAGTAATATAACTGAGGGCTTAAAAATTGTTCGGAACGATTCCGGATAATGAGCACCAACAATAACTCTCACTTCTCTTTTTTGAGACAAGAACATATCCTATGCAGAAGTAGATACAGTCCGCAATACCTCAGCATACTGTCGTTTAGAGGTAACCTCTTCAAAGTATATTGACAACAACTGGGACATACAGTCTAATACTGCGAACAAGATAGATTTTGCTGGAACTTTTTTCTCACAACTCAGTGGGTTAATTCAGAGTAGAGTATTCTGTATCTCCAAGAAACTTTATCTTGTCATCGCCGTCTGGCTAGTGATTTTCCAAATGAAGGTCAATATCAGAAATAGTTTTTTGTCTGGTATGGAAGCATAAATATTTTGTTTTGTCGAAGCTCAATAACAACTGATTTTCAGAAAATCGTTCATAAAGAATTTGTAATAAATTATTTGTTAAATAGTTAACTGACGAAGGAGATACTTGTTAAAACTGCATTATAACGCTAAGAAATAAGTAATTAAACTTCTAGTTTCAAAAAATTCTTTTATTATAAACACTACAATATTGTTTCGCCATACAATGGCTTTGTTGTTACAATATTGTCAGCACAGTTCAAAAGTAGCAGAGATATGTCATCTATATAAATCGTCAATGATACGTCAGGCAGAAATAGTGCAATATCATCAATATACAGGTTAAATGAAACAAGTCCAAGAACAGAAAAATACAATGATGGCAGGCAAATATTAGGGTTGTAAGCATGTAGTATTGACTTTCTGTGTGTAAAATGTAACTTGACAAATTGCATTCTATCTTTTAGGTATGTATAGAACCAATTAGCCGTATAACCTCTGAGTCCATCTTTATACATTTTATAGAGCGACTGTCATGTAACGTAGTCGTAAGTTTTCTGAAGTCGCAAAATATACCAAAGTGTTTTACGATTATTGATATGATCCATCTACGTAAGAATTAATCAAAACAGTTGCAGTGAACTTTCGTTTTATAAATCCATGCTGAAATTTTATAATAATTCCAAACCTATTCATAATTGCCTTCAAACGATCAAGCATAGAATATTCTAAGATCTTCGAAGTTGTTGAAATTAACACAACCAGTCTATAATAGAATTCTTCAATACATGGCTTCCAAGAGTATGACCATTCTCCATTTCCTAGTTATACACCACTTCGTCAATGAAAATTTTGTAATGTATTATATACATTTTGTTGAGGATACATTTAATATTCTTTCGTAATATTCAAATTTTTAATATTTTTCAGTGTTAAATATAAGTAAATCTATGAAATAGCATTCAAATATAAACATTTACAATTTTACAAAATATTTAAGGTGCATTTTGAAGCTTAAACCACTGTATAACATACCTACATTAGCACATTATAAAAACATTCTATAAATTATAATAATGCGATATCCTTTACATTTGCAAATCTATTTATTACCTAGGTTTATTAATAAATTATACATATATGAATATATATATATATATATATATATATATATATATATATATATATATAAGTGTTTAGATAATTTCTTAGTCGTTTATAAAAATTGATAAATTATTGAAGTTTTTCGGCTTTTATATGAAATATTTACAAATATCAAATTAGATATTTGTAAATATCTAATTTGATATTTACAAATTAGATATAACACTATGACACCTGCTTTCAAAACAGACATCTGCTTTCAATAACTGACATTTGCTTTCACTAACTGACATCTGCTATCAAAACTGGCATAAGCTTTCAAAAAAGACTTCTGCTTTCACCTTGACATCTACATTCAATAACTGACATCTGATTCATTAACACTGTTACTTTATAATGCATTTCTAAATAGCTTGAACCTAGATCTATTGTGGCTAAGTGGTAAAACGACAGTCCGGCAAACTGTAAACAGAAATGTTTACATCCCCACTTACTCTGCAATTACATACATTCTAATTTAATATTTGTAAATATTTCATATAAAAGCCGAAAAACTCCAATAATTTATCAATTGTTATATATATATATATATATATATATATATATATATATATGTATATGTATATATATATATATATATATATAAATTATATATCAGCATCCTATTGTTAACTAAATATGTATAATAGGCTCACGATTGATAAATATGTATGTACCATAAAAATGCAGTACTGAACAAAGGAAATAGCGGGAAATACATACATAGGTTTATGACACCTACTAATACTTAATTAGTAATTATATTGTACTATGTATTTATTAGTTAAAATTAGAATTTTAAGACTCTATCGAAAACCTGGTATTGTTGCCGTGGGTATAATTTCTACGAAATAACACAAGATACATTACCCGTTATGACGTCAAACAATACATTATTCGACCAATATGATTTTAATATGTAATAGTGTTAGGGGTAGTGGTATATTTTTACTTACTTGTAAAACAGTACAAAATGGATCAGTATGAACTAAAACACAGTATCAACTCAACATCGGTACAAGACACACAGTCTTAAGACAATATTCTCTTCATAACATTTATATCAAACAATCATATTTTAACAAGAGGCACCAGTCTCAACAGCAGTTTTATATTAGAATAAGTTGTTGTAGATTCAAAATAAATGTATATAGTGTAAATAAATATATTTAGATGAAAGTACATTTATTCGCTTGACAAACAAGTAAAGTGTATACAGCCTTACAACCTGTGCACGGTGAAGCAACATAGGGGTCGAGATTCTAGTAACTGACGTTGAAGCGTCACCTCCAGAAAGCGGAGTCATCGCAAACATTTGATTCAAGAGCCAACATCAACCATAACATTGGTATATCAAACCCGAAAATTACATATTTCTTTCTAATTTGCTGTTCTAACAACGCTATAAAAGCATCGAAAAAGATTACGTTTATAAGAGCGTTTATAATCTATAAATAAATAGTTTTAGTCTACTGAAATTAAGTTTTTCTCAAGTGGCCAATGGAAATTCAAACGTCAAAAATGTCGATTTGTCAAATGTAAACGTGTATTCCAAGCACTTGTATTCTAATTTTCTTCTTGAAGGAAGATTCAATGTAACCTTCGACAGAGTAGTAGATTTTAAACTGCCATGATTTTTGTAGTCAACAAATCACCAATTGATTTCCCAAATGTGTTGCGTTAAATCGTTTAAAGTAATGTCATGTAAAAAGCTCTGGGTTCTACTAGTTTTTAGGAAAGCTGCAATCACCTTTGGATGTTATCCTATAATATTAATACCCTATTAATACAATGACATTCCGTAACTGAGCCAATTCATTCACCATCTGTAATTGCAAACATTCTAGAAATATTGTTTTTTGTTTTAGGAACAGATATAATTATAAAGTCAGACCTATATTCAATGTCCACTACATATTAGTGAGCTGCCCTCGTCTACAGGCACCATTTTCAGATAACCTAAAATTAATACCATTATATGTACAACTGTGATATATGTGAAAAATATATTCACTTTCATTACTAATAAATTTTATCACTCGCTTCTGGAATAAATTTATACATATCTACTTCTTCTAGGATCTTGGACTTTCTAGACTGTTAGCTCTGAAAGAAACACTCTAAAAGATCCTCTAACTTCTTATAGTGCGTGATATCTAATATTGGAACAAGAGCGTAACATAGAGTAGAATGTCCACAAAGTCGATGCTTTAAATTGAAAATATGCGATTAACATATTCTTTGCTACAACCTCCAGTTTATTTCCTCTGCACCATTATTCAAATTTCATAAATTGTTTCTCGTAGCTAATACAAGATTTAGGCGGAAATAAGTTATTTTCAGCCTCTTCAACAAATTCTCTAATTTCGGGAGGAGTATCTTTAGACTTTTTTTTATTTTGCAATTAATTTAGTAAATATAAAATGTTCAGTACAAAATTGACAAATTCAAATTTTAAATTGAAATAAATGTCATATAGTGTATTGCCAACCACCACTTAAATTTCCAAATTTTGAAATGCCAATTGTTATGTGAAAAAAGTCATAAAAGGGCAAATTAGAAAAAATAACATCAAGAGCTAGTGTCAGAAGACACTTATGGCAGTCGCCCATTATGACCTCCTCGATTCGCTCGTCGGGTCTTAAACTCGGACACGTACCATAAGACCTGTCTTATGCAACTAGTTCTTTAATATAGTATTAAAATATCAATAAACTAACAGATAGTTGTATTTTATTTGTCACTGCAAACGTCATATTTTTGAAGTAATATTTTCATGGCTTTCTAGAGTATAAAAACGTCCAATAATGTGATTTAGGTACTTAAAATCATGCTTAAAAAAAGTTTAGAGTCTTATATATTGAGCTTATTTTATTAATGTCCATAAAATATTAAGTTTGTTAATTTTTGAGTTGCCGAAAAAATAACCTAAAATAAAATTAAATAAAAAAATATTTTTGTATATATCGACATTACAGCCTGATGTTAATAAAGATGAAGCATACTTAAAACAACTTCATTATTGTATATATGTATATAATCAAAACAACGTTCAATTAAGGAACACGTTGTTAGTTATAAATATGGCCCGGCAACGTATAGCAAGGTCTGTAAATATATTTAGAATAAATGTCTATACAAAGAAACATGCAATTACTGTAATGGTTAACTGGTAACGAGATATCTTTTAGAAGGAAGCTCTTAAGTCCTTAGAGATTATGCTGGAGGAAATTTAATTTGCTGAAATATGGATGTGGAACAAAAGGAATTTAAAAATACAGCTCTCTAAGGTTGTATAAGATATTAAAATTTTAAATTACTGTAACTGAAATACATTCATACACTTACACATTAAGTAAGACAAAAGTACGGGGAAATAGTTTAACTGAAATTAGCAGTACCACTAACTACGCTTCTATTTGAACGAGTTAAAAGTAATTTCTCATGTTGCAAGTAGGCCGTTTTACAAACATTTATAGTTGATATTTATATTCAATCCACTTTGAGTTTTCTATTACTCAGAATTTTTATTAATGACATTTCACAAATTATTTTTATGTTCTGCTTGCACACGCGGATGACCTCAACGGGTATAGAACTATCTAAATACCTTAGAGGTTAAAAGGAATCAATAATGGAACTTTAAAATTGTGAATGAATGGTGCACGAATAACAAATTATATTTTAACATAGAAAAATGCTGTGTTATTAGGTACGCGAGGCGAAAGCATGTAATATCTCATAATTACAATATAATAACTACGAATTGAAGTCTAAGCAACCACAAATGCCTTAGGGGTACTATTCCCATGGTTATTTTAGCATTGGCGAACATAATACCTCTAAATTACCTAAAAACTATTGTATTTGTCATTCGTAACTCACCACTTTTGACTAATCCGCAGATTGTCAAGTGGCATTTATGTTTTACTGGTACGCAGTATACGGGAACACTCTATATGGAATCCACCTTACCATATATATATATATATGTACATATATATAGTTGATTTAGATATTCGGGAATTGAAGGTCTGTTTTACATTAATATGTATGTATTTAAAATAAGCAAGCAATAGTACAGCCCTAAAGAAACATATAACACAAACAAAACCCACTTTCAATTTCGATAAAACTTCAATAATTACATCAGAAAAAAATAATAAAGCAAGAAATATATTAGGAAGCATCCATATACAAAAAAAAATTCCATTTATGAGAGAACAGATATAAACAACCTCTCGACAATATATCTGCCCATTATATAAATGCAATATGAACACACAAAAATGAATTTTAAAAAACGCATATCCGAGAACAGATTAAGATAACCCCCGCATGTGGGACACTACCTACATACCACCCGTCAAAAAAACGATAATAAACAGACGTTTCCAAACACGATCACCAAGAGCTTTAGCTTTATTTTGAAATGAAAACTAGACAATATGTTTAACACAGTTAGTCATAGTTGATATGTAATCAAACAATACAATATAATGTAAGTACATTTAATATAATTCTACTTTCACCTTTCTAAAAATTTAAATAAATATTTCAGTTCTAAAAAAGGCTCTATATATAGAACCATAACGTAAAACAAAATTAAATACTTTTTCTTTATCTGGTATATATATATATATATATATATATATATATATATATATATGTATATATATATATATGTATATATAAATGTTCTTCAGGACGTGGTACTTTTTAGCAAATATATAAAAAAATGGAGGTAAACAAAATTAATAACAAATACTTTTATATGATAAATACATATACTGTACAAATTACGTGTATCAATTCTTAATTTAGTGTTTAATATGAACTGTTGTGTGTTAAAAATAATTTCCTTCTCTTCCGAAATGTAATTTAAATTCTGTATCTTTATCTTCTATCTCGACCAAAAAACCAATCAAATTTCCTTTATTTGTAATTGTTCTTACTTTTTTATGTCGTGGGTCGCACTTTTATTATAGCATTTTCATACAACTAGTGCTGCTGCTTTTATGTGAAACGTTTCCTTTTAAAATTATATATTCACCGTTTTCTTTGAAGTCTAATTTTTTTCTGACATATTTTCTTATTATTTTTTTCAATATATCCCCACCGAAACTTCCTTAATTTTGTATGTTGGTTTTTTCCGAAATATCTCTCCAAATAGAATTGCCTTTGGCATGACATCTGATTATTTGATTTCTTAAATAGGTCTTCAACGATAGATTACCGAAATGATCTTTTATGCAATTTTGTCTAGTGTTTATAGTTCCAAATTTATAATACGGATTAATTTTATTTGCCTAACCATTATATATAAACTGAGAGTGCTTTCAAATTTTTAAATACCTCCCAAATTTAGTGTTAATGAAAATAGAAATAGATTTAAAGTAGAGTATAATCGAGTGATACCCAAATTTTAAAGATATATCGTACCAATTCCAACAAATTTTGATACACAAAGGAACAATAATAATACTACAATATATATATATATATATATATAGTATATATAGTAGATTAAATTAGTCGGCGATTTAAGGTCTGGCTTGCTTTAATATGTATATATTTAAAGCAATCTTACATGCTTCGACACATAGTGTCTTTATCAAAGAAATTAAAAATACAAATACAAATTTATATATCTGTAGTTGTCATGGATAAAATATTCAAAGATACATTCAAGTTTTATAATAAATCATGCCTCAGGACTTTCGACAGCAAGACGTCAATTACAGGGATTGGCAAGCCATGAGTTGTTAATGTCTGCGCCCGTGGAGCGACTTAAGATTTTAAGCTGTCGGCATTCGCCTTGAACGAGAAGGAAAACCACAGAAACCTACTCGGACAGCCCAGTCAGGGATCTAACACGAAGCTGCCAGCATGATAAGCCAGAGTTATGGCAATATATACATACGAGATAAAAGTAATATTTTTTGGGAGTAGCGGCCGGATAATTAAAACAATATTTAATTTAACGTTTCAATACCATATATAGTATCTTTTTCAAAAACTAAAATTTATTTAAATATTAAAACAGACAAGAGATGATATTATAATAAATCTACTTAATTAAATATCTTTGGTGTTAATATATTGCGACGTACTTGCTTTGCATTTCGAAATAAAACTTTTGTACCACCAGGTAAACTGTTTTTGGCCATGTGTTCATTTTGACGGCTGAAAGAATGTTAGCTTTATCAATACTTTGCTTGGGGGGCGGGGGGGGGTAACTGTTCTCGGAGACATCTGTTTTTTTTATATTTCATTTTTGTGATGTTTATATATATATATATATATATATATATATATATTTAGTGTTAATAAGAATTAAAATTTATTTTCTATTTATTTTATTGCCCGTCATAATATTAAAATAATAGACTTTTTCTTGGTTTAGCGACCTTTAATGAATTTCAGGTTTTACTACGACGTTTCGACTTTTTTATTATTAAGTCTTTTTCAAGTGATTAGAACTAAAAAATTGATACAAAGAAAGGTAAGAAATATATTTACATTTGTATGAATGAATTAAAATTAAAATTAAAATAATAATTAATGTAAGGAAAATTAAAGGATACAAAACTCACCAATTTATTTCGTGTCAAAACACATATTTTGTGTAACATGTATGGCCAGACATGTCGAACCTTTTTACAGGGTCGAACTGCCTTTCTCGGAATATTTAGTGTAACTAAATGTCTTGGTGCAGAAATGGAATTGTTAATTTCGTTTTAAAATTAGTTTGGTCAGGCCATGTGTTTGGGAAAATACAGAATATTTACAATGGAAAAAAATTTTTTCTGTGTGGTTGGGGTTGTCCTCTATTGTTTAATGAGCGGATAATAAAGTTTAGAAAGTCCATCAATCTCGTTACGATCGTTGATTGTTTTGCTGTTTTTGAATATATGAATCATTTCTAAGACCTCCCTAGCCTTTGTATTTTTTTGCTTGGTTATTATTTTTGTATTTTCAAAATCAAAATTATGTTTTAATGTTATCTGGTGTTTTTTTAAAGCTGTCTGATTTTTTGCGTATTTGTGTCCTTTAAATATTTCCTGAAGTAACTGTTTTGTTTGGCCTATGTATACTTTGTCACAGTCTTTGCAGGGTATGTTATATATTGTATGTGATTGTTTAAGTGTTGGTGTTGAGTCTTTTAGTTTTGTGTGTAGGAATTTTAGGTTTTTTCCGCTTTGATGTGCTATTTTAAAATTAAATGGTTTAAATATATTGTTTAGTTTTTCGGATAATCCAGTTATATAGGGTGTAGGGATATATGTTAATTCATTGGTTGTTTTATTTATATTTTGGCACTTAGTTTTGTTATATATTTTATTAAGTCTCTGTTTTATAATGTTTTGTATAAATTGTGGTGGATAATTTTTTTCTGTTAAAATTGTTTTTACTTTTTTCAGTACTGTTGGTCTGAAAACTGGATTGGTGAAATTTAAAGCCCTGTCCACTAACGCTGTTACAACTTTTTTTTTTGTTGGATAGGGGTTGGTTTGAATAAATGTTTACGTATCTGCCGGATGTGATTGGTTTAGCGTACCATTTTGTTTGTATGTTATTGTTTGTTTTTATTAGTGTTAAGTAGTTTATGGAGTTGTTTTTTTCTATTTCAATGGTAAAGTTTAAATTTGGATGGAAGTTGATGAAGCTATTTTGTACATTGCTTATTTCCTTTTCTGGTAACATCATTATGCAGTCATCGACATATCTTTTGAAAAAAGTTTGATTTTCAGGTATTTAATAACATTTTCTTCGATGTGTTCTAATACTAATTGGGCTACTACGCTCGATATAGGTGCTCCCATTGCTAGTCCTTCAATTTGTTTGAAATATTTATTGTCGACTTCCACATATTTTCAATTCGACAATAAATATTTCAAACAAAGTTTTGTATCCTTTAATTTTCCTTACTTTAATTATTATTTTAATTTTAAGTCATTCATACAAATGTAAATATATTTCTTACCTTTCTTTGTATTAATTTTTTAGTTCTAATCACTTGAAAAAGACTTAATAATAAAAAAGTCGAAACGTCGTAGTAAAAAACTGAAATTCATTAAAGGTCGCTAAACCAAGAAAAAGTCTATTATTTTAATATATATATATATATATATATATATATATATATATATATATATATATAAATTATATTGAATTTAATTGGAGTGAGAAATAGCAATTATTCAAATCTCCTCTCACATGTAATTGTCATATATATATATATATATATATATATATGTTTTTAATTGTCTTGACATCTGTATAGGTTTAATGATATATAATAAAAAACTAATGAACTACGAGTAATAAAACTAACAACATACATAATCTTTCCGTATAATTCATTTTAATTACTTCTACACAAAGTTTTGAGAAATATATTTTCACTTTAACTGCTCTCTAGTAAAATTATTCTAGCAAGTCGCATCTGCAAGAATACTTCTTAATTGCATCTTACGTAGTAAATTTCCTGAATTAATTGCATCCATCATTTCTCCAACGTCCGAAATCTTTAGCACGAAAAAATGTAGAGTATGGTAAAGCAACAGCAGTTAAAAACACTTACAATTTATTTTACCGTAAAGTGTACGCGGTGAAAAACTTCTAATGAAAAACAATGGATCAACGACGTTGCGCTCCAGACACAACAGAAACTGTAATCGATGGCGCATTCTATGACGAATCCACTCCGGGTGAAAAGTGCATTATTCATCTCTGCCACGGATGTGGTATCTTCGTTGGTTTCTTATGACGATTTTGAGTACTGTGTATACCGGGGAGATTATTTATGTGGCCGGGGCAATGATGGGTCGCTTTAGAAGATGAAGAAGACGAAGAAAATAATGAAGGCGATCTGTGCTTGACCGAGAAGAGATTAATTGCCGAAAATAAATTTGTTTTCCTGCTACGGAAAAGAGCACCGTAAAAAGAACGAAGTAGACTGACTCACTGCCGTGATGTTTGCTGTAGACGTGATAAAGCTGTGTAAAAAAAAGTAGTTAAGACTTGTAAACAGGAAAGTGGCCAACTTAAAAAGAAAAACTACTACCATACATATATATGTAACACATTTGTGAAATAAAATGAAAGCTATATTATTTAAATGTAATTATTTTGTTTATTTATTCTAAAAAAAATTAACTGGAATTTTAAATATAAACAAACTCATGCAATTTTAGATAACATACAAATGCTTTATTTTAATTAAATAAATAAATAAATAAAATTTTATGTGCTATGCCAAGTACGTAAATGCATTTCTTAAGATTGGAAAACTATGTATGGAGGTAGTCGATCTAGTCTTTATTCTCTTTATACATATACTATTGGTTCGACTGATAAGACGGGTTAAGAGATCTATTCAACAAATAAGTAGAATTAACAGATGTGCAGTTGCACTACATGTATTTCTACTTGCGTCTAAATGTAATAGGGTCAAGCCTACTCTGCTATTTCAGACATACTTACTTAGGCAAATAGGCAAATCTATTTCAGTCCGATACATTGGATAACTGCCATGTCAAGATTTCAATTTACTTACCCCACTACGAGGATTGTTCAGAAACTACGTGGCCTAACACAGAGATGGCGCGAATTCGTAGAAATCTTCTTTACCATTCTGTAAAATCATCCTTTAATAGGTTAAATATGACAGTACAGAGCAATCTGTCAATTAGTCTGTTTTTGACAGTACGCCAAAGTGAACGTCTTGTGTGATTTTGTAATAATGAAAAAAACTGAGTCAAGAGCAGTGATACAGTACTTTCATTTGAAATGCTTAACACAAATCGAAATCAAACCAGAGCTGGATTCAATACCATTAGAATCAGCTCCTTCGCTTTCAATGTTTAAAAACTAGGTTGCCGAATTTAAGCGTAGTCGCATGAGCACAAATGAAGTACCCTGTAGTGACTTCCAAAAACTGTTACTGTTCCGAATATAATTGAAAAATTCCACTGTATCGTCTTGGATGACCGTCAAGTAAAAGTACGCGACATAGCAGACATTGTACGTATCTTAAATGACAGCGTGCACAGAATTTTAACTGAATAATTGTAAATGAAAAAATATTCGGCGCGTAAAGTGTTGCGGTTACTCACACCGGAGCAAAAACTGAATCGTTTGAGTGTTTCTCGCAACATTTTGGCACGTTTTCGCCGCAATCAGAAGGAATTTTACGCCATTTCCTTACCGTCGTTTAAACATGGGTCCACCATTACACTCTTGAAACCAAAGAACAATCCAAACAATGGAGAAAAACGTTCTCAGCCACCAAAGAAAGTAAAACCGCTTTTGTCAGTAGAAAAGGTTATTTTCTTAGGATTCTCATCTTATTATCTTGGTTGATTACTTAGAAAATTAGGAAAACAATAAGTGGGGAGTATTTTGTTCATTTATTGCAACAATTATGATATGGCTCCTAGCAATTATCGTCTTTTTCCAAACCTGAGAAAATGGCTCGACGGTAAAAGATTTTTGCCTAATTCCGAGATAATCCCTGCTGTAGATAGCTATTTCGAGGACTTTAATTCATCGACCTGCAATGAAGGCATAACTAATTTGGAATATCGTTGGAATATTATCAATATGATTATTTATGTTATCTATTTGCATTATTATAGTAAAGGATTATATTGAGGTAAGTAATTCTATATATATATATTATAGTACGTAATCATAAAATTTCTTAAATGGGCGCATCTGGTAGTGAATGATTTATTTATATTTCTTTAATTCTTTCAATTTTTAAGCATATTGTAATACTGTAAAAATATTAATATATTCTCTAACATAGCTAAATTATAACCGGATTTCTATAGTTGTTAAAATATAACTAATTACTGTTTTTTATCAAACATCCTTTTTATAATGCAAATTAATTATATTTTCGCGAAGTAATGTATATGTAAATATTGCTTTCTATATTATACGATGCTAATTATTCGAACCCACGTCCATGGTTTGCCGGATAATTGCTCTGCCACTTGAGCTATTAAGAACTATGGTTCCGAATACATCGGGAAGTCCTAAGTTACATTAAAGAAACAGATGTTAATACTTTTGCCTGTAGTCGGCACTTGTTACAAATTAATTGCGTTGGTTTCTAATACTACTTAAGGGCGCCTTTTTTCAATTAGAAAATTCGAATAATTAGCGTCGAAAAATATAGAAAGCATTATTTACATTCACATTTCTTCGCGAAAATGCAATTAATTTGCAACAAGTGCAACAGGCAAAAATATTAAAATCTGTTTCCTTGATGTAACTTAGGGCTTCGCGATATATTCCGAACCACAGTTCTTAATAGCTCAAGTGACAGAGCAATAGTCCAGCAAACCATAAACGTGAGTTCGAATCCTACTTAAGGGCGAATTTTTTCAATTAAAAAATTCGAATAATTAGCGTCGTAAAATGTACAAAGCAATATTTACATCATTACATCTTTTAGTAAAAGCTAATCGTTTTTTGTAATTTTTTATCAGATATTTATTATCTTTTTAATTACAATTATTCATAGACTAATCATACATTAACTTATTTTATTTTATTAGCTGCACTTTCATATATTATTTTTATTTTAAATATACTACACTCTATATTGAGAATTTTTTAAACGTCAAAATTTACTTTCTTTTGCAAATAATAAAACTATATATGATGTATTTTTGTATATTAACCATTAATTTATATTTAATAAGATATCGTTATACTTTGCATATGTTTATCCCACATTTATAATGTTTATACGTAATTATCTTTACCATTTTATACCTATTTTTGGTGCGTCTAGAAAGTATGTGGAATAATTATTTTTTTAATTTGAGGTTTTATGTTTTATTAGTTATTTTTTCGAATTACATTTTTAAAAGTTTGTTTTGAATAACATTTAGCAATTGTAGTTTTAACAAGCACGTTAGATTTTTGCATTTTACTACGATTACCTTTCCCTAAAAGAAATCTTGACAACGAATCAATTAGAAAAACATTTATTTGAAAAAGGCGTTCGCGAAGTACCCGAATTGGTGAGGTTGATAGGAATGAGTAAATCGGCTGTATATAATGGGTTAAAACGGATAAGGAATGACATTGGAAACATAGGCGAGTTTCTGGTAGACCGCGCAAAATACGTGAAGGTGCAATTGGTGCAATTGGGTCGGAGAAATCCTCGTCTAGGTGATCAAAAATTAGCGACTAGATATTTCAGACAACAGCGAACATCGTATGCTGCGAAACCGTTCGTCAGGCATTTATACGTAGTTGCTATAAAGCAAGAGGGCTAGGATGAGACTAGCTATTACAGAGTTTCAGATTCAACAAAGAATAAGATTTTATAATGATTTTCGGGAAGACAATTTTGAAAATATGTATGTTTAATTAAGACGAAGCCTGCTTTCAGTTAGGTGATAATCGGCTCGGGGTCTTAAGTAGACAAAGACCTGCAATACCAAAGTCCAAATTCCCTACAAAAATTATGGTTTGGGGAGCAATTTCACACCGTAGTTCCACTACGTTGTGTGTTATCGTCAGTACAGTAGACACCATACGTTACTACGTCATTCTGAACGAATGGCTTTTTCAAACAGTCGAGGGCTGGAGGTGACAGCAAAATAACGCTAGATGCCACGTCTTCAGGTATGCAAGAAATTGTTTGCAAAAGAATAGAGTCAAAACAATCTCTTGACCAGCAGCCTCTTCAGACCTAAGTCCGATTAAAAATATCTGGAACTCATGAAAGTCGCGAAAGAACGTGTGGCCCCACAAAACAACCCTGAGTTAGTGGCAACCGTTTTAGAAGCCTGGCAAATTACTACTAGATTTTTTTGACACCGCGAGCTTGTTCTATCGCTACGAAACCATGTGAGACTTCCAACTTGGTTTACCTGCCAAAACCCTCCATCTTGCAGTCCATCACGCCAGAACTGCCGTATGGTATGACATCGCGGTGATATGCATCTGTTTTATTTTACTCCTATTTCTTGGCTCTTTCCTTCTTAATATTAATAATGCTCTTCGCGAAAGCTTCTACTTGTTTCCAGGACCCATCGCTCTGGAGCATCGCTTCCACAGCCTTGTCAATCGTTGGTACGTACTTTATTTGGCTCCACAGTTGTGTTCTCTCCTCTCATCTCTCGCACTCGAAGATGGTGTGCTGAACCGTGTCAATGTTATCGCAGTACCAACATCGATCGCTGTCGCTCCTTTTTAAATCTGTGCAAGTAAGCTCTAAAGCATCCGTGCCCCGTCAACATTTGAGTTAGATAATAATTTACGGCACCATTCCCTCTCGTTGTTCACTTCGCTATTTGTAGTATGGCCCTTTTGGTCCACTGGGCCTTCCCACTAACCCTCTCCCACTACCTCTGCCACTCTTTCATCATTTCGTGGTATATTTTCTGCGCCTGGCTCTTCCCTTCATTGAATATTCTGGATCGCTCCTCTACCATTAGACATATTATCATCACTCCCGACACTACCAGCAACGCTTCCGTACTAGCTGTTCTGTACGAGCTTGTCGGCCGAATTAACAGCTTTCTCTGCACCTTATCCAGCATGTCTCGGTACTTTTCCACGCGTATCGCATCCGCCCAAACTGGCGCGTCGTAAAGAATGATGGAATAATCAACTGTTGATAATAGTCTCCTACTTTCGGCAGTTGGGCTGCCTATCCTTGGCATCAGACCGTTCAATGCTATCACGGCAGCTTACTACTGAGAACTACGCATTCAACCTAATTGTCGGTATTCCCCATCAAATTAACAAATGTTTACGGTCAAATAGTCAGTGTATTAGCAAGTAAGATAAGATTTCTCTCTTCATATATATCACCATTTATATCTATATTATATCTATATTCTATGAAATAATACTTTAGCATTTATTGTTTAATATGATTCTAATATGTTCTCTCTAAATTTGAGAAATCCTCATATGCTGTTTAAATATTGCTATATTATCGAAATACTCGTACAGTAATGCCTCAACATTCGCGGTTTTGATATCAGCGAGTTTTGACCATTCGTGATAATTAAAATCCGGACGACTTCCACATTCGCGGTCTTTGGATTTGTTTATTCGCGAACAAACAGTAAAAAATGTAAAAATAAAGTAAGTAATACATATAATAAATTTGTAAAAATAGGTTCGTTATATTTTAGTACATATTGCTATGGATTTTTTTTAAATTATTTAAATATTTAAAATAAAATATTTTTGGATAGAATTTGTGTATTCAAAATGTATATAAATTTAACGAATGAGAAAAACTGGTTTTCCCGGCGTGCATTGGATGTGAAAATTGTAGAGACGAAGGAGACGTATTCCAGCTGCAAAACGGGAAGGTTGCTTTCTTCAAGAGATATATTTAAAATATATATTTAATTAGTTTCGGTTGATTGATTGTTTGAAAGTGATATAGTTGTTATTTAAGTATTAAATTCCCGATATTTTATAGAGATAAATTCTCGTTGTTGTATTTGATGATTAAATTTGATTAAGCACCTTCTTCGTCTCCATTAAATTTTGTGAGTAGAATTAAAATTGTATGACGTCATAAGCATAAGCATAAGTATTATTGTAATATTTCCATTGTATTAATCTTCTTATAGTTAAGAGATTTAAGTTTTAGAAATACAGGTAATACAGTTTATATATTAAAATTCTTTGTAATTTTATAGTTATCAAATTTGTTTGATTGGATTCAAGGTTTTTTGTGCATGTTAATACACATGCGTAAGTTTTTGATCGTGCATCAATATCTGAGTATACAGTGTGGTTCTTTGGGAAGAATTTAATATTGAACTTGATTATTTTTAGATAAGTTTTGATCGGAGTCATTAAAGAGGATGTTTTCCATTCATTTAGCTGTCAATTTTCAATGAATGTTTTACCTCAAGTATAGCAAACGCCAATTAAGTTGGCGCGAGGAGGGGGTGCGCAGAAGCCGTTTTTAAAAACGTCCTCCCCCACTACTCAAGTAATTGTCAGAATACATTTGTTATTGACGTTTGACGGAACATAATGTCTTTGCTAGGGGATCATAAAATGATACACGCTCAGAGGTTGGAATTATCTGACATTTGATGTAAAACCTAATACAAATCTCCCCACTACTTCTAATCCTGCGCGAACTTACCCCTCCTCGCGCCAACTTAATTGGCGTTTGCTATATTTTTGTATGATACAGCGTCTTTATACTTTGTAAAGATATATTTTTTTTATTTTGTATTAAATTTTCATTTCATCTTTTAAACTGCGTTTGTTTTACTTACTCACACCAATTTTGTTAAATATTAATTATATATAAAATAAGTAAATAAATTTTTGTTAACATTTCACTGGCGCTCAACTTACATTTTAGACACGTATTTCCTAAGTGGAACCCGAGAAGTTAGAGGTCTCACATTTGAAAATTCACCGGCTGAGAAACCTAGTTAGGAAAACTAGTTGTGGATGGTGGCGTGCTAAATTTTCAAACCACTATTCATAGCAATATGTAATGTGTTAAGTAAATGAGAAGCCTACCTTATAAACAACCTTCTAAAAAGAATGTGTTTATTCATCCCATCCGCTTTAGTAGATAAGAAAATAAAAAATATGTAAACAGAATCCTCTCACAACTAAATAGAAATATTGTTTTTCCTGACCGCAGGTGTAAGCAATTTTATTCCAAGGTGTATAATGCGGATGAAACGGGACTGTTCTGGAAAAGAATGCCGCGTTGGACTTTCCTTTGCAAAACAGAACGGTTACCTCCAGGCTTCAAGGCGGCAAAAGATCGAATTTCTCTTCTCTTGTGTGTAAATGCTGATATTCAGATAAAGCCGATGATGATATATCGTTCCCTAATAAAATGTTATGGGTCACCGGTATCTATTCCAGGAGTTGTTTAATGATTGCTTTATTCCTGAAATAAGGAACTATCTTGCGTCTCAAAATCCTAACTTCAAAGTCCTTTTACTGATCGACAATGCACCTGAACATCCCTCTATTCTGGTAGCAGCTCATCCTAATGTTTGTCCCCAAATACGGCGTCTTTATTTCAATCCCTGGATCTGGGAATAATTGCAGCTTCTAAAGCTTATTATACCAGGCGATGTCTCAAGCAAATTTTGGACTCGATTGAGCTTAATTCAGAAGAAATAGTGTTTTCTAGTTGGAATAAAAATAACATAGCGGATTGCATCGTAGATATCGAGGCCTCACTGAGAGAATTGAAGACAAGCTCTATCAATGCATGTTGGAAGTATCTTTGGCCGGAAGTAGTTGTTAAAAAGAACCGCCTTCCGCCTATAACCAATCAACAAGAAGAGATCATGAAACTTGCCAATCAAATCGGGGGTGATGGATTTGAAAATCTCAGGCAAGATGAAACTCACGATTTAATAGAATCTCACGGAAACGAGCTAACCGAAGAAGAGCTATTGGAGATGATGGAAGACAAACAACAGGACTTCGGAGAAGCTGGAGACGAAAAGGAGGAGGATGCAATCTCAGACAAGCGTTACGGCATTTAATTTCTTTATTTTTTTTTTAACATGAGTTTTTTACCTCAGGCAAGAAGTTTTCGTCGAAACATTTTTACAATTTTAATTTAAAACTTGTTGAAAAAGCTCTTAAATTTGATCCATTCCCTGTTCGAAGTTTGAAGTTTAAGAGAGAAATCGAGGCTGCGATGGCCCCTTACGTTGAACTTGAAAAGTTACCGATGCAATCGACCAAGCAATCCCAGATTGCTAGTTATTTTCTGGCCTCAACAAGCAACAATTAACTAAACTATAATTATATACACATGTAGATTAAAATATAAGTTTAAAAACATCGTGTAATAAAAAAAATACAATATATATTATTATTAAACTGTAAAACAAATCACATATATTTTGTGCTTTTAGCTAGCATTATGGAACGTAACCCCCATTTACACAGAAAGATGAACTCAACATTCGCGAATTCGACATTCGCAAAGTTTTTCTAGAATGTAATTCGAAATCTAAATTAGATGAACATACGGTATGTTCTTTTCATGTGGAAGGCAGGAAGATACGTTTCTCTTAAAAATGAAAATTTAATGTGGATATTACCTATAATGTATCCGAAAGTGTAACTTTATATAAGATTTACTGAAAAATCGGAGACTCGATATAAAGAACATGTTTCGCATATTAGATTCAATAGGCCGGAAAAATCAAGTGTTGCCCGACATATTCTTGAATCAGGTCACAACGTAACATCTGATTGTCTGAGAGTAATACAAAACGTCACTAGCCCCCGCGAATTAGATAGTTTTGAGAGCATTTTTATCTTTAAAAATAGGAATAACGTAATTAATGCAGATTTGGGTCCTATACAGGTTCATCTTTATTCGAGTTAATTGACAGTTAGATGTTATTAAACTAAAAAAGATAAGAAAACCATTAACAAATTAAACAAATTCTATGTAATTTTTTTTTTTTAATTTCGTTTCGTTACAACATTAGCCTCTAACAGATATTATGACTCAATATTAATTTCAAAATGACATATATAATTTAAGATGAGTTTTATAATGGTTTCTTTATGTATATTGAAATTTTCTAAAGGGTCTTTCTATAGAATAAAGCATTAATTGGTTAATGGTCTCTTAATGCATGTACGTATTTAAGTAGGGTTTTTCCAATGAGGTAAGTTCTGTAGAATTCAGGATTTTAAAATTTTTAAAATTTAGTGGTAAACGAGAAGCCGTGCAATATAGTGCAGTGCAGTGAGTGTTGTGTGTTTTTTGTGCTTTCAAGTGTTACACTGCTTTTTCTACTGAGAATGACAACGTGGTTGTCGAAATACGTATATAGAATTGTTAAATTCTATTGTGGTAAGGGTTTTTAATTTTTTTATTTATAAGATTTACTGTAATAAAACTGTCATTAAATGAGCGTAGTTAGTCAATAATGGTTGAATTAAATGAAAGAGAAAGAATATAAGCAATAACAATAGTTAGATTTGGTGATAGAACAAAAAATCATTTTAACGATAACAAATAAGTACTAAACTTCTAGTTTCAAAAATTTTGTTGTAAATCCGCTACAATATCTTTAGTTTACCCAAAATTAAAAAACAATGCAACTAGTTTCTACAATTCAATCACTTACTTAGGAACTCTAGGGTATACCGTGTGTAAACGAGGTAAGAAAACCGCACTGCTGCGCAAGACGCGTCCTTGCCGGTTTACATCTCCGATATGTTTATTGAATGTATAGTGTAGAATTTGATTGGATAAGTATAGGTCAGCATAAAGGATAGGTCACATGTAGGTGTGGTATACACATACGTATGATTGGATAAGCAATGATGCGTCAGGAGTAGGTGTGGTATATATATGTATACGCACCATAGTTCAAAGATGAGAGGTCTTGTACCGCAGATAATAATGATAAAAATGTACAAATGCTGTCCAATAAAAAAAAATGAAAATATTCAGAGAAAACAAATGCATAATTCCACCAAAATGAAAGAAAATTCTGTTTATTTTTAAATAGCACAAACCTGTGATTGCATACATAATTAAATTCCGGTGATGTACAAACGCTACATCAAGTAAAATATAAACAAATGAAAAAAATAAAAACTATGCTAACATAACTAAATAAAATCCTGCACTTGAAGAGAAAATTAAAAGTATTCTGAGAAAACGGACACATAATTCCATCAAAGAAAAGAAAAAATTCTGTGTACCTATTAGTAAATTGCATAAACCTGTAATATGGATTTCAGGTGAAAAAGTACTGATGCACAACCGCCACAACGAAAAAATAAAAAGTTTGCTAATGTAACAAAATAAAATCGCAATTCAATGGTATGATAAAGAATAAACATATGAGTTAAATAATTTTTTTTCTGGTTGTGTATACTCTGCCATTACAATCGATGTTCTACGTATAATTACTCTGCACATCTGTCGTCACGTATCTGATCAGACTGAGCACAGATGCGCCCGACGCCTGGTGCTATAACCGTCCCTTCTCTCTTATCTAGTATACTGGCGGGATATCGCTTACCTCCCCGCCGTTCTCTCAGCCCATTTCCATACGATATAAGTTAACATGTGAAGATTTTAATAAGGTATACATAGGACAAACGGGGAGGACGTCCAAAATTACGTTGAAAGAACGCGAGAGATTTCATAAAGAAAAGAAAACAGATTCAACTTTCGCAAATCATTATTTAGAAATTAATTATAGATTGAATATAGATTTCAAAATTTTACGTATTCAAGATAAAAGAAAAGAACTTAACTTGTTGGAAAACTATGAATAAATTAATAGATATAATTTAGGATTAGCTTTAAATGACTAATTAGATTTAAACAACTCCCCTCTACTAAATTTAAGATTGCAAAAAAAAACACGTTTTCTCAATATTTTGTGCATAAATATTCAAATTTGTATTTTAAATATTCAGTTTTATATCCACCTGACGAAGCCATTATATGGCGAAACAATCTTGCAGTGCATTTACAATACAAAAATGTTTGGAACTAGAAGTTTAGTACTTATTTCTTATCGTTATAATGAAGTTTCAACCAGTACCTACTTCGTCAATCAACGATTCAAAAAATCATTTGTTACCTTTTCAATGCTCTAAACCCCAATCGACAGCCAATTTCACGTTCTCTTGTTACTTACAAAAAACTTACAACTTACACAAACTTGTTACAAAACTTTACAGCAATACAACAAAAATGACAGTGTAGACAACTTGTAAAAAACTGTATAAACATCTATCTACTACAAATCTATCTACTACAAATGAGAATAAAGCATAAAACCATATCTTTAAAGTACTATCCTCATTTGTTTAAAACGAGTTGGTCCGAAGCAATTGTACATGTCGTGATTCAGTAGGAAGAATTTTCAACAAATAAAAATAGAATCCCTATCAAATTTGTGTTGTTCAAGAAATATCTAAAGTCCCTGTATTACTACTACAGTACTAAATCAAAAATTCATTTAATCAAGTTTAGTTTTAGGTTAAAAATTTATAAAGTCCATAATTTGATGCTATATTTCATTATTATGTCTTCTTTTTTAAATATATAAATATAGTATAAAAAGTAAAGCGATCTTAGATTTACCAAAATTTCCTTAAATCAAAATTAAGAAACGGGGGGATCTGCGACTGTCACTTAAATTACGAGGATCCGTGTTCCTTTCGCACCGCTAAAGGGAAAGACGAAATAAGACCAAAATCATAACAAGAAAGGTATCAGCCAGCAGTTTCAGAGGGATTAATTATAATACTTAGTTGAACGCATTGTGTTGTGCCTTTGAACTGTTCTGCGGAAGATCTGAAGCATCGATATATACCGAACTGCGTTTCCTATCTCACAGATTTAACGCAGACATGCAGAAATAATTATGGCAAAACCACACCGATCATCCCATTTAATAACCTCAACCGTATGTACATACAAAACAATAATGTAGTGTTATATACAAATTCATTCCCTGTATATATATGAGATATTCAAGACTTCAAATCGCGTTTATACTGGCTCAAATATTTAATCTTCACAAACAGCCATTTCTGTTTATACAGTTGTATATACAGTATGACTGAAGTTTCATTTTGTTTTTTTGGGGGGATATATTACAAAAAAATTTAACAAATAAAATAGTCAAAATTTTTTCTAATAAAAGTTGTCTAGAAACGCCAAAAAAAGATTATTTATAACAGCCCAATGTTTTCAAGTTTCACTGTACACATTTCATACATAATAGGTCAGTAACCGATGAGTGGTCGTAACGATATCAAACTGTGTCAGGGTCAAGTTTAAGATGTGAGACTGCAGTTTACTTGGTACATGTGATAGAATGAAATGTCCGGTTTGTTTGTATGTTTAGTGACGTCAACCGAAACAATGCGTGCAATGTTTCGTAGATAAAATATTAGTTCTACGGGATTTTTCGTAGTAATAAGACGTTAGTTTTACTTTAGTGCTAGTTCAAAAATATTTTTGTATGAACAGAAAATCGCATACCACTTTACCAATAGTGAGTTAGTTGATATTATTTTGATTTACGGTGAATGTCAACAGAATAATCATGCTGCGCGTCGGTGGGGGAAACTTCGAACACCTGTTGTAGACATGTAAAGTACGTATTAACTATCCTAATAATATCGTTTTTGTTACTATTATTAATTTATATTTTTATTTTAAATTTTTAAATTAAAAAATGTTATTGTTTTTAAGTTTGTTTTATGTTATTTAAGTTAACAAAAGGAAACTTCAGTCATACTGTATATATATATATATATATATATATATAACAATATATAATATTGTTATATTTAATAAACGGCTAAGAAATTATCTAAACACTGGGATTTCTTAGAAGGTTGGAAGGCTATTATATTTGTATTGTTTTTTTAATTTAGAGTGTCAAATCTATAATTAAATTTCAAAAGTATATGACTTTCTTACATTTACTAAAATTATAGAACTATGTAAATCTAGTTAATTTTGATGACTTCAAAGATTATTATATTTTGGCACTCCAACGTTTGGCTTGACTCAAATATTAGTATATTTTGACGGTCCAACGTGAGCTGCCAAAGATTATTATAATATATATATATTTAGGATACTTAATAAATGAGTTTTTTAATTGACAGACCGCTTTCCCGCTTTTAATTTATTTTATTCTATATATATATATATATATATATATATATATATATATATATATATATATATATATATATATATATAGTAGATTTAGATATTCAGCGATTTAAGGTCTGTTTTACTTTAGTATGTTTATATTTAAGATAATTTCTTACATATTTCGGTATATATTATCTTTATAAAAAAATTATAAGTGACAGTTTATTAATGTCAAAGTTATAACGAGCCATCGAAAAAATTCATAATTGGAGTAGACTGTGAAATTGGGTTGGTACTTTAACCACTTCCACATAATCACATTTATTATTTGACATTGAAACTATAAGTTTGTGTCAAATTTTTCAAAACTCTTATTAAGAAAATTGTTTGTGTTTAGATGTAAATGGACAACATTTTCAACAACTTCTGTAGCTATATGTAAATATTGATTATGATTTCAATATTAAATAAATTATTTGTTTTCTTTTTTGTTGTAGTATCATTTCAATGCCATAACCTTTTATTACAATGAAACCGACTGAAACTGTAAAGTAAAATATGTCATTATGTGGGAGTGGTTAAAGTACCAACCCAATTTCACAGTCTACTCCAATTATGAATTTTTTCGATGGCTCGTTATAACTGATGTTGTCATGGTGAGAAATATATATTCATAAATAAATTATACATTCAATTCAAATAATAATAATACATGACATAACATTCCCAACACCTAGACTCCAATTATAAAGGGATTGGTAAGTCATGAGTTATTATTCTCATAGTTATTGGGATTACACTAGTGATGCACAAATTTGTACCAAAAATTTAAAAAATTGTTTTCAACAAATTTGAGCGGTTGCCATAACGCTCCGAAAGTTTCTTTGATTTTTATTTTGAATGTAAATTATTTAGATTTTTTTTAATTAGACAAATGTAGCTAAAGTTTTGTATCACACGTGGGCTAGACCATATTACAGCAACTTGTGTGATTACAAATGAAACTCGGGCTAACTCCCTAGTCATTTGCAAACATTTTCACTCGTAGTATAATAATTAGCGACCGGACACAGGAAGGCCGATGGCTAATCGCCCACGGGCGTAGTTAATTTTATTTACGTAATTGGAAAACAAACGGGTGGTGATCTATAAAATACGAAATACATTTTTATTTGTTCATTTTGTAGTTCAAGTTGAGTAAAGGAGTATTAATATTAACTACTAATATTTTCTCAAGGTTCTCTTCTGTAAAATTTGTTCCCTTTGAATGAAATACATCCTTGTAGATAGAAAACGTCCTTCCTATATCGCAACTGGTTATAGGGGTGCATACTGGAAATATTATTTTATTTCAGCGTATTTAGCAGTTAGATTTTGAGGCATTGTGACCATACACAATTGCCGTAATGTTATTAAATCTGGATTTCTATTAAAAACTACGTCTAACTTTTGCCGAAGGCCACATCCGAAGTCACTTGGAATGTTTTTCAAATAATAATAGCCACATCTAAAGTGGTTAATACATCATTTAATTTGAGATTTTGATTTTCAAAATAAGTTATTAATTTTGGCAAATTTCCAAAGTGTTCCTGAACAAAGTACAACTGATTTTTTAAATTTGGAATTTGTATTAGTTCCTTGCACTCAGAAATACTTCGAGCATCGTCATTTAAACATGTAACGAAATTCTCTGCATAAAAACTAGTAGCTTCCAACCATGTTCCCCATCTAGTTATTACTGGAGAGGAAGGCAGTGACAAAGATGGAAGTATTTCCCTGTAAAGAGCTACTCTCAATGGTGCTTTTCTGTAAACTTTTTAAAAGTGGATACAAGTCTATCAATTCCCAGAAAGGTGTCTCTGATATATTCACAGATTCTGCGGAGTGCATGTGCTACACAAGTAATATGCAGCATATTAGGGTATGTTTCCTCAGAGACACTTTTCCGGAAATTGTGTATGGGGACAATGCCTGAAAGTCTAATTGCACCATTGAGAGTAGCTCTTTATAGGGGTAAAGAGCAACGCTCACAGGTGCTTTTTTGAAAACTTTTTTCAAAACGGACACAAGTCTATCAACTTGCGGAAAGGTGTCTCTGATATATTCACAGATTCTATAGAGAACATGTGCTACAAAAGTAATTTGCAGCATATTAGGATATATTTCCTATTTTTTCTTTGTACCTCTCGTCCGAATGAAGCATATGGTGCATATTCTCGTAAATGGTTTTAGCTACTGCTTCGGCATCAACTGTATCTATAACTTTTGCTGCTATTACATATGCGTTATATGAAGTAGTTGGATGTAGTACACCAGCTACAACATTTATCACACAGCGTCCTAACACATCGACAGTTTCGTCGTCACTTATCCATAGATACTGCTTTGAAAGATGGCTTCTAATGCGTTCTACTGCTTTCGTGTAGCACTTAAAAAGATAATATTTGCGTAAGGTGGATTCATCAGGAACTTTTGTCCAGTATATTCTTGGAGAAATATTTTGAAGGTGGAATTGTTAAGTTTATTTAACGGAATATTTGCCGCCATTCAAGTTTCACAGAGTTCTCCGTTGAAATTGTCAGATTCCAACGCGTCTAATTTCTGTGTATTGTTTGCGATGCTAAGTGACGTTTTACGTGCGACTTCTTGGAATTTTTTAACGATATTTTACAGACTTTGCAATAAATTGCGGAATCACTAGCAATGGACATGCAATCACTTTGGCCCTTAATCCAACTCGCCATTGTTTCACAATGCCATTCTCGACGCTTTTCCATATCATATCTAAAAAAGTATCTTAAACAATGTCCTAGATCTAAATAAATGAAAATTAAAAAGTGTGCGTAAGTTATTGAAACTTAACGAAATTTACTGTACACTTCCGTATATATGTAATTAACAGTTAAAACAATTGTAACAAAAGTGTAATAATGCTTGTATCCCACTAATAACGTAAATAACTATTATTCAACTAATTAGGGAAAAATAGAAAAAAAAACAAAAATAGCGAGTAGGTAAGCATATCTGATTTCGCAAAACAAAAATCATCCCTTATGTTTTGGGACATCTAATAGATGTTTTTAACATTTTTGTATTATTGAATATTATTTCTCAAATTATAAATGCAGAAAAGATATCTTCAAATTATTGTGCAACCTGCACGTTTAATGTCACAAAACTAGTTCTGTGAAAAGTAACGAAGATCCCAGTTTAAGTAATGCTAAATAAAAAATCAAAATATGTCATGTTTAAAATGCTTTGGAATTAAACAGTTCCAAATTTCATATTCCTTTTTAGGGATTATACAATCATACAAAGGGGGGAACTTCTGTATTAAGGTGTTTACAGTACAATCTAATTGAATTATTAATTAATGCTCTCGCTTAACATTCAAATTCTAATTCAATTTGCCCAATTAGCACGATCCAAACTTGTTCCCTTTCCTTACGTTGAAGATGACACCGTTCCCATAACCCTCTTAACTGCAACCCTCCTCCATTAGCGAGAGCCGTCCATTCGTTAACTACTGCAACCGCCTGAGATGGTAAAATATATATATTGTTGATATCTCCTGGAATCGATTGCGCCGTTTGATATCTGCCGGCACTTCAACTGACGTACATTAACAATTACGATATACTGAACAAGTCGAGGGGAATAAACTTTAAATGGTAATTCTAGGATTGCGATCTACGTGCTAATTTGTAATTATCTGGATAAACTTCTCAGATTTCACCAATGTCGTCTAACAATTAATACCATATTTAAAGGTAAGAGGAATTTCAAGAAACGGCACAGTTTAAAATGGAATTCATTACTATTATTTTATTATAACATGTAACATGAGAGCAAAATGAATTGAGGTAGTAGGAGGCTGCGGTTCGCTGATCGTATTTCGTGAATTATAAAGTAAATAAATCTTACTGACAGCACTTAAATGTCTCCTTGATACAAATTTAATTTACAACTTAAAATATTTATAAAATGTCATACAAATGTATCAGAATAATTGAAACATACGGTGATAGGGCGATGTGGTTCTTTTCTGTGAATGTGTCTGGGAATATCCTTTCTCCAGCAGGGGCGTACCGATGAGGTTGTAGAAAAGCGAAATACGTATCTACGTCTCTGGGGATAGGATATATTAGGAAACGTTCACAGAAAATATTAATAGTGAACCTGCATTTGTGTTCTTCACACCAGATTTTTAATAATATTTGATATTATTAAAAATACCTTTGTATCATACAAATGTCATGTTTTATATTTTATTGAAAAGTTTACAATAATTGTTGAAACTGTTGTCCCTCGGCATTCAAACATAAATTTACGCGCCGCTTCATGTTTTCAAAAACCTTTTGTAAAATAAATCCGTCTACTAACTCGCACTGTCGCACGATATTGTTCCGTAAATCGTCTATTGTATGCACTGGTTTTTTAAAAATAGAGTTTTTTAAGTATGGAAATAAAAAGTAATCCAGAGGAGTTAAGTCATACGATCTTGGCGGGAAACGGTCAACACTAATAATTCTTTCATCAAAAAATTCACGTAAATAATTTATTGTTTCACGGGCAGTGTGTGGTCGTGCGGAATCTTGCTGAAAGAAACCTAACTGTAACTCGTCATCATGCAGTTGATTTATGAATGTTTCCAGTATATTATTGCGATATCTTTCACCATTTATAGTTCCTTCGAAAAAGATCGGACCAATAAGCCTTCTACGTGACATGGCACACCAAACCCCTATTTTTACAGGATGCAACGTTGTTTCCCTATAATAATACGGATTGTCTGTTGCCCACATACGCATATTCTGAGCGTTTATGTAGCCGTTCAGGTGAAACCACGCTTCGTCGGTGAGAAACGTTTTATCCAAAACATCGTCGTCGTTAAGATTTGCATTAAAGAAACGACAATAGGCAACTCTTCGAACGTAATCTGGCGGCAATAGTTCTTGATACAATTGAACCTTGTAAGGATGCATACCAATATCGCGTTTAAGAATACTGCGGCAGGTTCCATAACTTATATCCAACTGTTGTGCCAGTCTTCTGACAGATGTTGTAGGTTGTTCTCTAATTGCGTTTCTTACATTATTAACAACATTTTGGGTCCTAACTCGAGAAGATCTTCCCCCTTTCCATTGTCTTTTTACAGACCCAGTTGTTCGAAAGTTATTTATAATTCTCAATAGGTCACGAGAAAAGTTCTTATTTACTAAAACAACTTCAGGAAAACGTTGTTGGAATTCTTCCTTGCACATTTCTATTGAATAATACCATTCGCCGTTTGGCAAACGTCGACCGTTACGAAAGTAACATTCTAAAATGAACACCATTTGTTCTTGAGTAAACATTCTGAATGTGATTATACTGTTTTTTTTTTTTTAAATTGTATTGAGAGAATTAATAATTCACACTGACAGTCTGTCATTAAATGTTTGACAGAAAAATATTGTGAATATAATTCACGAAATACGATCTACGAACCGCAGCCTCCTACTACCTCAATTCATTTTGCTCTCATGTTATTATTGTTTACGTGTTGAATTACAACAGTAAAATTCGAATTCGATTTATTGTTTAGTTTTAAGAATTACTTGAATTCTATTGCGTAAATATGTGATGGACAGCGACACAGCAATGTTTGCATCTACTTACATCTAACAGAATCGAAACAACTAATACAGAATTTATACAAGAGATGGAAGTGCATATGTGAAGGCGACAGGTTGTCTTATAGTATAACGCATATCACACCATTCGCACATACTCTTTATCGAATATCAGAGGAAGTCAGAAAATGTTATCCGAATGCAGATAAATTGATATCTTCCCTCAAGAAAGTTTCTGTAAAGGCACCTACACGCAAGAATTTATTACGTGAAAAACTGCCACATGTGCCACTACCACCAGAACCTGTTATAACATTTGAACGCGGTCATTTAAGTTATTTATTGTTATCGCATTAAAAAGAGTTATTTCCTAAAAGATAAGCAACAACTAAAAAGTAAGTAATATTCTGTTTATTTCACATGAACCTTTTATTTAATTATGAAACAGACATGTAAATAATTTACATATCTGTAACTGTATACTTGGACAATACCTCGTATTTTCAGCATTTACTTCTGCTTAAGAAATATGTTTCTGCCATCTATAATCGTCGTCAGTTAAGCTAATGAAGCAATGTATACAAATGATAGAAATCTTTATAAATAGATCTGTATCTCTATATGACATTTAGCCGAACCGCCTATTAGATCATTTGTATTATTTGTATCATTTGTATACATTGCTTCATTAGCTTAACTGACGACGCCTATAGATGGCAGAAACATATGTCTGAAGCAGAAGTAAATGCTGAAAATACGAGGTATTGTCCAAGTATACAGTTACAGATATGTAAATTATTTACATGTCTGTTTCATAATTAAACAAAACCGTTATACGGCATATTAACGTATAGATATATTTAAAACCTTTTTTGTATATTTACCGCCATCTGGCTCGTTTTTGAAGGACTACCCGTATTGTTTTCGTTTCGTACCAGCTTAGCGGGTCAAATGAAAAATCGTTTGTTTCGGTAAAGTCTCTTTCGTCCGTCGGATGTCACTTATTAAATAATTGCCACCTGATAGGATGAGATTTGCTTTATCTAATAGGCGGTTCGGCTAAATGTCATATACAGATACAGATCTATTTATAAAGATTTGTATCATTTGTATACGTTGCTTCATTAGCTTAACTAACGACGCCTATAAATGGCAGAAACATATGTCTTAAGCAGAAGTAAATGCTGAAAATACGAGGTATTGTCCAAGTATACAGTTACAGATATGTAAATTATTTACATGTCTAGCAAAAAACAAATTACATGTCGATGCGACAATTCACATCAAGCTTTGATACAAAATAATACAAATCTGTATAAAAAACAAATTTGTATCTGTATATGCATGGACACACAGTACGTATTTACCAGCTTTTGCTTCAACTACCAGACGCATCCGTTTCTGTGTAACCACTTTGTCAATGATAGATTTACGAAGCAAAAGACTGTAGGTACACTTGCGGTCATGTAGCAAGTTTTGTCCTATCCGAAGACATCAGATGGCATGAGGTTATCTGATGTCTTCGGATAGGACAAAACTTGCTACATGACCGCAAGTGCACCTACAGTCTTTTGCTTCGTAAATTTATTATTGACAAAGTGGTTACACAGAAACGCATGCCTCTGGTAGTTGAAGCAAAAGATGGTAAATACGTACTGTGCGTCCATGCATATACAGATACAAATTTGTTTTTTATACAGATTTGTATTATTTTGTATAATTAAACAAAAGCGTTATACGGCATATTAACGTATAGATCTATTTAAAACCTTTTTTGTATATAAACCTTTTAAATGACTCAAGTGCCGTTTCATTTATTTCATGCTAACCAGAGCATTCTCAATAAATACATTGTTACGTCACCTTCCGTTCTTTATTTATTTTTACAAACATATAAATTCCACCATATAATGGCCGACCTCCCAAGAGATGGTGCGAGAGCTGGACATCTGCTTCCCAAGAGGCTGAACAAAATTGAAATAGTAGAAGAAATAAGACTAAGTCTTAAGGAAAGAGAAAGAAGATATAAATTCCAATTATCAACCAAAAGATTCCAAAGAGTATGTTTGGTATCTTCATTTATGTAAATAACAAGAGCTACAGAAATATTTTGTCTAATTTTGCAAAAGCTTTTGAACACATTTTATATAATAAAATGTAGACGCACATGTAACCTTATCTATCCATACATAGATCAGGCAGATCAATAGTTATAATATTGGTCAACATTACGCAGCTTATATCTTAAGCATTGAATTCTCGCAAACAAGTTAATGTCATTTACATCTCGATTCCTCGAAGGCATTTGACTTCATAGGTTCTAGATTATTACCCGCACAATTAGTGCACAATGCATTCTTTACATCACTTCTAAAATTAATGTCATCATATACAACTGAAGTGATCGGGTATGTGGTGTGTAACGGGTAAACTTCAACTGCAATCTCAATACCGCTAGGAGTTCCACAAGGATCGAATCTTGGATCGTCTTTATTTAATATTTGTATTATTGACTTTCTGATTAAACTTAATTGCTAATATCTGACATATGGTGACAACTTGCACATATACAATGCAATAAAAATATATTGAAATATTATTTCAACTTCAAACTAATCTAGTCTTAACATATTAAGCGCCTATACCGTATATAATCGTCATCACGAATGCCGCAGCTGAGTAGTTATGATGGACATATTCGCTAGCTAGAAATTGAAGCGATATTCAATGGACAAAACGATTTTGTCTTCATATATTGCATTATTGACTTGATGGTACCTTGATTTAATGCGTGATTCAACTGGTTTCGCATTTTATTTTAGAATAAACAATTTATGCGGCGATTTCTCCGGTGCTGCACACTTGTTCTAGACGACATTTTCGTTTATTTATTATTTAAACATAGCAAAAAAGAAAACTAGATAAAAATATTTTTTGTTCTGAGGATTCTGAAGTGGACGACCATTAAGAATCTTCCGAATGTTCTGATAGTGAAAGTTATTGTGACGATTCGAGTAATTATTCGGTTGATGAATTTTAAAACGCTAATAACTTGGCAGATTTTTTTCAATGACATTCTCTGGTGTTAATCTGACCTTCATACTGGCAAAGAAGGTGTTCAGATAACTAGTATTATTGCAGACTTATTAAAGATTATTGCAGATACTTGAAAAATTTTTCGCTGACAAGCTAATTGGTACTGTTGCTAGTAAAACTAATCGATACGACACTCAATTTTTGAGCAGAAATATCGAGAATTTAAAGACACGATCAAGAGTATATGAGTGGACTAATCCAAATTCTGACGAGATAAAAACTTTCCAGGATTACTCATTCTAGAAGGCATTTGTGCTAAACCGCAAACGAAGATTCAAATCGCTAATGTATTGCAACACCTTTTATAAAAAAATAATAAAATTTATTGTTCTTTCTTGATTTCTCAGATTAGCTTTCATGTGCCCGAGCATAATTACTAGATACACCTTCAACACCTAAACGGGATCTTATTAATTTTGTTGAAGGAAGTATACTATAATAACGATACTATAACTTAGTGTTAATATTTGGTATCGCTTAATGCTTCCCTTAAAATAAATTAATTAGTGAAATTCCCAAACCATAAAACAAAATTCCATTACGGAATTTTTATATTAATTAATTACATACATCCAGGAAAATAATTTTCCGGAAAATCATTCGGCCTCCAAAATAATTAATGTGGATTTCCGCCCATAAATCCAGCTAATGCGCTCTACCCTGTATATATTAATTAAGGGATCCGATCGAAAGTAATACAATGTTAATATTAGCCGGATTCCGGCCTCAAAATTTAACCCTTCAACTAAATCCATTATACGAACAGCGCCCCTTTGAACTTGGTGGGGGGGGGGGGGGGGGGGGGGGGGCTTCGGAACACAGGCCATCAGATATCAAAATCATTGTCTGTGGAAGGCAAATTAACCCCTATAACGTTAGTAGAAGAGAACGTACGAAGACCTTAGAGAGGCGTAGAGAGAATTCTATCGCTGGGTTTTGAGTTGTCCTTTGTTGCTAGCTGACTGGCCATTACTTTAGCTTTCAACAACGTAAGATAAAGTTAGAATTACGTACTTTCAAATGGAGGAAAACGAATCACGTAAAGTGGGATCGCTTTGAATTATGTGATTATTTCGATTGAAACATTGATTAATGTTTTGAAAGGATGAGTGGCGTTGCTATTTAAGGTTAACGAATTACGCAATTTATCACGTTAGGAGCGTCATCTGTAATTTTAAGTTAACAACTAACTTGCGTATAAAATTTTGGGTGCAATTTAAACATTGTCGTGGTTTTCGTTAAAAGTCAATTTCAAAATGAATGTTATTTTCTTTTTAATATTTTCAGGTCCAGACTACATTCGGTTATAATATAGTCTATATCCAAAATCATATATTAAATCAAACACACTATGTATTATTCCATGATTGCAATCTGGGTTATACAAGGGATGTTTTTATAGTTTCGCGTATAGGCTCATAGAGGGCTCCAGTAATAAAACGTCAGGTGTCAAATGAATCTCAATCTCTCGTCAACCTAAATCTAAATTTTCGTCAAGTAATAGTAAGTGATTTAGTCTTTGTGAATTTTTAAAGTTTATAAGTTGCCCGAAAAATAGAATTGAGTCAAGAACTTTTCGCGCAATAATTTTTTACAGCTTTCGGTGAGGATTAACTCCTCAACAATGTCTTGCTGAGTTGGTTTCAGTTTTTGAAGATGAAACACTACATTAATCGACAATTTCATGTTGGTACTGTTGTTAAAAGGAACGCTATTTGGGGTTAAGGTGTATTGTATTTGAGCAAGTGGCAGCGCCAAATTGATACACGATGGACGAGTGTGGCTCGTGTTTATTCTTTCCGGGCTAGCTGCAGCCTCATAACAATGGTGTAAATGTTAAATTATGGGATGGTGATGCATCGAAGATCCAGCATCTGTATAATGTACTGAAATAAATATATTACAACTTATGAACTAAATAAAACCCAACATCGTTGTCCTTAAATTTTTTATTTAATATTTACATAAGAAATTGGGATATTTAAAATACGCTGAAATGATTAAATAAAAGTAGTAAAATATACAAGAAGCGGTAAATAACTAATTAAAAATTAACACACAAACAATATCCAGAAAAGGAATTTAAATTATATCACAAATTAAACTCAGATTAAATGTAATTAACATAAAATAACTTCTGTATCGAACAATACAGAGTTACCTGTGGAAACGTGTGTTGGTCGGCCACGTGGCTCGCGGTAGGTACTTGGACAAGTATGGAGAGCGATGTTTGGCAGGAGGACGAAGAAAATTAATTAGTTAAATTAATGTAAATGCAACAAAAACAAAATAATCTCTGCAACGCAGTAAGCAGACTTAGCTGTTACGAAGAAACTATGGTTACACCATGACAACTGGATTAAGAAGCAAGATGAGTTTTGTGTTAGAGAACACTCGTTTAGAAAAAAAGGTTTTATTTTACAGCCTAAGGTTGGAGAGGGGGATGAAGCTGACGATGTTTCGGATTAAGAACTAATTAAAAGCGCGAGCTAAAAAGTTGTGATATCGATGAAACAAATATCATTAAAATATTCCTTGAAGGAAGCTTTAAAATGATATGCGACATGATATATTTATGAAGAATATGTACGTAATTCATTAAGTAACTTATTTTAAAAATGAAAAGTATTTGTAAGAATACGAAAAGAGCGCAGATACTTGAATTGAACGTTCAATCAGGTAGATTTCTTGGAAGGACCAACTGACCAGAATGACAACAAATAGAGTTATCTCTTGCAAACGAATGTAACTTAAAACATTCTTATATATACGAACTGTAACACTGTAAACTCCAACGTGGGCGCACCAGTTTCAGTGACGATCTCAAGACAGGTCCGCCAAGAACGGCAGTCACCCAAAAGACATAGATGCTGTGCGTCGCCTAATTAAGGAAGATAGACAGGTGACATATCGTGAAATTGAGACATCCATGGGTATTTTAAAGACCTCAATCCAAATAATCCTACATGATGAACTGGGTGTAAGAAAATTAGTTTTTCGTTAGATTCCGCATCTTTTGACCGAAGAGCAAAAGTAGGCTAGCGTTAATTAGTGCCGAAAAACTTTGAGCCGGTTCAATAACAGAAACTCAGAAAACGTATCCAGGGTATTCCACGAGAGCCGTTCGTTAGAAGTTTTCTAGGGTTAGAAAAAACTTAGAATTCTGAAATTTTGGGTTCCAGGGTTATTCAAGATTTTCTTTCATTTTAAAATATTTTCAAGATCATACTACTCCCGGTTATACCGGAAGTCGCCATTAACTTCCTTATTTTAAATGGAATACCCGGTATATTATTTCATTTTTGGATTCCTCAGAAAATTTCATAGTGGGTTTTCATCAGGTTTCCCTATACTTATTTTCAATTTTTTCTTAAATATCTTGATTTTTTTGAAAATTTTGACAGATGTAGCCCTGTTTTGAGCATTGCGCCCTTTAACCAATTTCGATTGGTGGAAAGCGCTTCTGGGGTAGACGGAAGCACAGGAATGATACTTTCGAATGCCATATAGACAACTGATTTATCGCATACAGGGTATCCAAAATTTAATGACCAATTACATCATTTTAAAAGTTGAAAAAGTTCGTTTTTTCAAATGGGACACCCTATATTTTATTAGATGGTCGGATGCAGAATTTGATTCTGCATCGATTTGCTATAACAATCCCTATACCTATTTCCAGTGGTTTTCTTGTTAATCCATATTTTTATCAAAAGGTGATCAAACTCCAAAAGTTGTACCAAGTTATATACCAGCAGGGGCGTGCTGGAGAAGAGATACGTTCAACCAATGGTTGAATGTATCTCTTCTCCAGCAGGGGCGTACCGACGATCATGTAGAAAGGTGAAATACGTATCTGCGTCTCTGGAGAGGAGATACATTTACAAATATATAACTTGTATTGTGTTCTTCACACCCCATTTTTAATAATATTTTATATTATTAAAAATACTTTTGTATTATACAAATTGGTGTGGTTTTTACCCACTCATGTATGTTTCAAATTATTTTGTTAAAAAAATTTATATTAAGAAATAGAAAATAAATGACTCTAAATTTATAATAAGCTTATACAATAGACACTAGCAAATTCTGTCATATAAGGTTAACTTTTGGAGCAGTCTGTAGTCTTCCGAGATAGATATAGACACTGTTCATACCTGGTATGTTGTAGAACGATCAATACCTTAATGATTTCGATTGAATAACGTCTGGGAAAACGATCCCATACTCCTGAAACTAACCCTACTGATTGCAAATATATACCTCGTGCTTCACATGAACACCATACTGGTAAAAGTATGCTATTTGTACAATTAACCTCGCTTTGTAAAAGTACCACGTACTAGAAAATGATCTCGTACTAGGAAATTACATCGTACTTTAAACGACTAAATACTAGAAACTACCATGTACTAGAACACTGTTAAATTCCAAAATAAAAAACTAGTCTAGCAAAATAAAAATAAAAAAAAAACAATGCCCTAACAGAGACATCGTAAAAAAATCTCACCTAATTAATATAGGGATAACCTCTAACCGAATGCTCTATGAACATCAATCTCGTGGAAAAAGAACTCAAAAAGGGTCTTTCCGTATTCCAAATGACCATGAGACCTATAATTATTTAATAATAACTCAAATCACATAGCGAAGTAATAAAATTACTTAAAAGAAGTCATTATCAATCACACAATACGTCGTCAGTACAACGTATTTTCGATGAAAGAGCAAAGAGAGGTGAACCGATAGGTGAAGCCACTGTATAAAAGAAATTAATGATGAAATATATATAATTATAAAGTTATTTCGTTACATTAAAATTAAGATTTAAGAAAAAGTTCGGAATCTAACTAATAAAGAATATCAATTAATTACGTACTTAATCAAAAATTTAAAATAGAAATAAAACTACGGTTCTATTCTTCACTTTTAAAAGTGAAGATTACAACCGTAGTTTTATTTCTATTTTAAATTATGGATCTTCGTCAAGTAAATGCCGAATAAATTCAATAATCAAAAATCATTAATCGAAAACTTTTGTTCAGAAGAATGACTACTAGCAGACTCTGTGTCTTTTAAATTTCAAAATTTACAAAATACAATCGAAATCGATGATATACAGGTCCGTTCATAAATATGGAATAAATTACTAAAAATGATCAAGGGCGATTTCAGCACGTTACAACGCTTTGACTCAAAAGCTGCGTTATTTACTGGCTACGAATCCATAGCCATTAAACTGCATAAAATACGGAATAATTTAAGCCATTCACTATATCCGCCACTTTACTCATATCGAATATGGATGTATATATTAAAGAACTTAACATATTCTACTATTGCGTAATGTTATAACATCAAAGTAATAACAAGAGTTTCATAATTTCGACATCAAAACAATCTTAAACATAAAAAAGAACTTAAAAACAGCATTAGACGAATTTCCTTTTTATCTATTTCTACCGACACGAAACGACTAACTTTCAAAAGCTCTGCCTTGTCAGGCTTTGCCTGTCTTATTTCCCTTTTGTTTCCTCCAATCCAAGGGGAGTAATGGCTTTATAATGCGTCCCCTAAGTCGTGCAATGATAAGTTATGTACACAAAACATAAATACTAAGAGTAAGGGATGGCGGTGAGAAATAGGGAACACGTTGTAGTGATACCCAAAAAAGTAGCTCGGTCGCTACGGTAGTCGCAAGAGTTTGTGTTTGTATATATACTATTCCAACTACTTACATAATATTCCCTTGAATATATCTCCTTTATTCCAGTGAGTATTTGGCAAACATAATTTTGCAATTGGTGTTCTAATTTGGATGTGCTTTAACAAATATTTTAAAAATAATATTTTTGTTAATTTAATAAGCATCTTGGTTTTAAATCTTTGCTGAAAGTACAAGACCGAGCCCAATAATTTAATTACATATAGGTTCTAAAATAGTTTGGCAAATTAGTAATTTCCTTTTAGTTGATAGATAAGATTTTTTAGCAGTGATCTAGAATAATTGTTGGAGTTTGAGGCAAAAATATGTTTATACTACCTTAATCGCCTGTTTAACTGCATGTCTGGATATTTTGTCGAGTCTGTGTGAGAACTTTTACGGATCATTCCAGTTCGTTTTTCAGAAATTTTCCTCCTCAATTTACCCGGCCAAAAGTGATAATAAGTTAGAGGTTAGTGATTAAACTGTTTGTAAAATAGTCTATGAAAATTACCCCTCTGAGAACTCTAAAAAAATCATAATATTTACCTTTTCCATCATTAGAAATACCTGGGCTTGCTATAGGGGAGGGCTACAATAATTTATCAACTGTTGCGACTGCCTTTTGGACTTTTTGGACCTTTTGGACAATATAACGGTGCAGTCAGGTATTATCAACCAAAACAAATCTTCGCAAAAGACCAACATAGGTCTTGCGAAATATCTTCATTTTATCTCTTGACATCACATGCATTCTATCGCGTTCTTGATAACAGGTTCTATACATAGCGCAAGAAAATTATCTTTTTTCTCCTTTTCATATATTATTAACGCATTTACTTTAAAAGATTTTACTTAATTCGATGATAATCCTGAACAGAGCTATGGATAATGGCTTGGATATCGAGAATCGACAGGTACAATCACAGCTTTATAGATTTAAGGAGTTTCTTAGAAACTGAAATAAATCGATAATAGATGCCGGGTAAACGCTTTAGTTAGAATTGAAAGTACCCTAAGAGTTCACCTGGTGAAAACCAAACTATATAAAAAAAATAAACATATGAGATATTGTAGAAATAAAACTCCGTACCCATGAGATAGAGATTTTATAGAAGAAACTAAGTTTGTAACTCGTAACAAGAAGTTGTTGACGATGGATGATTAATTGAGTAGCTGTTAGGGCTATTTCCACCGTTCCTAGGATTTGAATAATACGACGTTTCGGCAGCCAATCTACTGCCGTGTTATAGTTGTTTATTTCGACTAGCTCAGATGTATTATTAGAGACATCTACTGGGTTAATGTCGGTTCTGAATAATGATATGAAATTACTAATTAGATTTAAATAATAGTTATTTACGTTATAGGCCCGTTTCAGAAAAGAGCACGTTACAAACTGTTTGTAATGTGCTCTTTAACTGTAAGTACTTGATGAAGCCACTGTGCTGGCGAAACAATTGTCGTTGTTTTACCATTACGTATTAAAAAAGTGAAGATTTTATTTCTATTTTAAATTATTTATCACCATCCTATGTATGTGTAAGTTCACTTTTTTTCATAACCGTAATTGAATAAACAACGGGCCAATAGCAGATTTCATATCTTACAAATAATTTATCTATCATTATTTACGAACGTTATTTCGCCTTTGCCTCTTTGGTTGTTCGATTACTTAACATTTACAGTCTTCTCTAAATTAGCCGATAATTACATTGTACTGTATTTTTATAGAACTTAGATGATCTCTCATGAAAAGTTAACCGTTAACACGTTCCATGTCAAGCCGTTTTTGTTTGAGTTCCATTACAGGGCCTTATGTGCCGAAAATGATACGCAACATAACTGGTAAGTAAAAAGTTATAAAAAAATCATTATTAAAATTACATTATGTACATATTATGAATAAACTATATGCTCTTTGTCTTAAACAAATAGGTTCATTAATATTCAATGCATGGAAGTTTAATAATTTAAACTAATAACCAGTGGCGGCTCGTGAGTTATGAAAGAGGGTGGGTACAAAAAAAACTTACCTATTTTTTGTACATAATATCCATTCTCCTATTTTTCATGCTGGAAAAGACGTACATGACTTTGATGCCAAAATCCGGGATAGACTGGATGAACTTCTTTTCTATTGATAGGACCGTCAATGCATTCAGTCGATCTTCTAACGTTGTGCTTCTCAGAAAAGTTCTAATGCGTTTGAGGGTGTACAAATAATATCCAACAGTTTGGATGTCTCCACCAAATCCTTTTTTAGGTTGTTGTCTGCTATGAACACTAAAAGTGGCAAAACACCACCTACACCTACGTCACACATGTCATCGCGCTCATAAATTATTGAAACTTCAACCTTCAAACTGGAAATAAATGACTATAAGTTTTAAAATTTTGAGAATCAAATTATTTTGCTGCACTTAAGTGATCCTTAAAATAAAATCGGTCGCTAATTTGGCTTAAAATAGTGACACATACTTCCTTTGCAATAACAGATCTGTTATCTCCAGCTGTTGATTTTTGTCTTTTCCTTGCAGGTTCTTCATTATTGCGTTCTTGATTGTCATTGTCAGTAGAATTTCTTAAATTTCTAATGTGAATAATTTGCTGTTGGAATTGTTCAATTACCTTTTGCAATTGAGCACTGTCAATTCCGCGCATTCGAGTCTGATCAAATAATATTTCAACATGTGGAATGATGAAATGTATTATTTTCAATCTATAGAGAAATTCCGGGCAATTCAAAGGTTTCAACAAACCACTTGCTTCACTAATAGTAACTGAATCCATTCCATCTTCGTCAATAATTTTGTCTAAACATTCTTTGAAAGAATCCTGGTGTTCAAATAATGTGTTCACAGTTCGACTTTTGAAAATCAGCGTGCCGGAGCAGCGCGTGGTAATCTACATTTGACTATTTCATCAAGAATGACCGTTCCTTTTGGCGATTTAGAAAAAAAAACTTGCAAATTTTCAATGAAAATTTTTACATTTTTATTGCACTGCGCCACTCGTTTAATAATTAAATTAAATTGATGCGCGTAACAGTGAATATAATGTGCATGTGGAAATGTTCTTTTGATAATAGCTTGGACACCATTTGTCTTACCACTCACTCATCACGGACGCCCCATCGTAACTTTGGAGCGATTAGTTTATTGATATCAGACCCAGAAGGAGAATTTAAAATAGTTTGCAATTCATTCAGCAATGTTTTACTAAAACATTATAAAACTAGCATTATGTCCACCCGGCTTAAAAAAGACCAAAAGCGTTTCATTAAACACGTATCGAATAATAACAACCGTTTGCTGATTATTAGAGTTGTCTGTAATTTCATCAATTTGCAGATTTAATTTCTTTTAATACTTCCTGATTGTAAATTTGCCACATTGCAACTAGCAATTCGTTCTGAACCTTTCATATGTATTATAAGCACAGCATCTAATTCAGCTGCAAAGTTGATTAAGCCTACATAAGTACCTAGATTTTCCGACGTGAATGTCTCATAATGGCCTCGTAACGCCAATTCAAAATCTCCGCAAAATTTTATACACAAAATTAACCGGCGCAAAATATGACGATTTTTTTCCACATCTTCGTTGTACTTAATTTTATGTCGCAAATAAGTACTGTTTAACTGTTCACGTATGTTCACTAGAGCACTAAAATCCACGCATGCATTCATGTGAAAACCCCACGCTTGATGCTTTCAAAGCCATTTATTAGGATTTCTTGAGTTATGTGCAAGAATTCACAATAGCATTACGAAGCTCTTCGATTGTGTAATGTCTGGTCTTGAAAATGATATTCTTTAAATATGGAAAAATTAAAATAGTCTAAGATTATCAAATCTGGAGCTGTTGGAGGAAAATTCATAATTCTTGTATCGAAAAATTCTTGCAAAAAAGCTATTGTTTCTCGAGATGGTGCATTATCTTGCTATAAATATCCTTCCGTAAGTTCATCATCATGAAATTCATTAATAAACGGCTCTTATAATTCGTTTCGATATTTTGCAGCAGTTACGGTTTGATTAAAGAATATAGGCCAAATAATTCGTCTTCTTGAAACTGCCAGCCAGACGCCCATATTTTGTAGATGTAGTATCCACAAATTCATGAGGATTTTCCGCAGACTAAATTCTCATATTTTGCCTGTTTAAGTATCCTGAAAGATAGAAACAAGCCTCATCCGAAAAGAAGCATTTGTCGAGAATGTCATTATTATTTATGTTATTCAAAAACCATATACAATACTATGTTCTCGTAACAAAATCTACTCTCTGAGTTCCTAAACTGCTTGAATTTTATATGCAAATAACTTTAAATCTTCTTTCTTAAATAGTATGACACGTTTCCACTGATAAATTAACTTGTTGTGATAGTTTTGCCATTGATTTTTTGAAATTTATTGTTCGTTTTCTAGGTGCCCCACCGCCAGGTTTACAAGCTCATTGCCCCTGTTTCACAAAATTTTTATAACGCAAGCTTGAATATGTTTTTACAGTTGTGAGTAACTAACTGGCAGATCTGGATGCTGTAATAAACCCAACCAACATTGGGTGTGAACCAACGCAGTACAAAATACTCGATACTGTAAATATTAATAATCTTAATACATAGTTAAGATAAAATTTATTTGAATTCTGTATTTCTAATAAAAGTTTATGAAAATGTAGGATTTTGCTATAAATATAGCTGCTTTCCATTTCAGCAAAACATTCTCACTGCGAACTATGTTACAGCAGCATCGCAGTTGAGAGCACAGACGACGATACATCGTCAAGCGACGCCGGAAGCAATGGCCGGACAAGCGAGAACAAAAACCAACCTGATTATAAACTCCGAATACGTGGACAAATGTTCACCCAAGACACTTGAAAATATAAAAAATATAATCAACCGACTCACCGACAAAGAAGATATCCAGGATGCATTACAAAGATTAGGGCATATATTAATGTTTAACCCAGAAGAACCGACGATTCAAATTGAGTTAAAAAGCAACTCCACAGAAAAACAAGAAGAAGAAAAGCCTCCCGTAAAATCGAAGAAGAGCCAACCGGAACCGAAAAACGAAAACGACGCATTCAGACACCCGAAAAAAACAACAAAAAGACAGAAAACCGACCACACAGCGCCACCAATCGAAACAAAAAATTCCTACGACGCCCTCGAAACCAAAACCGAGGAAAAAATGGAAGAAGAAGAAGCAACCGAATTCACCCCACAACCGTCAACATCAAACAGCACACCCCAGGGTAAGTGACAAAACAAACACCACACAAAACACAAACACCGAAACACGCAAAACACACAAAATCGCACCAATCATAATAACAGACAAAGACAAATGGGCATATATACGACAAATACTTAAAACACATAACATTAACACAGTACAAAACAAACTTGTGAAACCTGGCATTCACATCGAACCGAAAACTGATGACGAAGACTACCGCACACTTAAACACATACTCAACACAGAACACATTCAATTTTGCACGTTTCAATTACGAATCGAAAAAACACTAAAGGTAGTTATGCGAGGCATTCCTACCTTCATCACAGACACAGAAATTACAAACGACTTGACTGACCAAGGCTACCCGACACTAAAAATCAAAAGAATGAACTGCAAACACGGCATACCTGCACCACTTGTACTAATAGAATTGACGAGACAATACAAATCAATTTACAACATGCACGACTGCTGCGGATTCACAATTAAAATCGAACCACTAAACAAACGGACAGACATAATACAATGCCACAAATGTCAAACATTTGGACACCACCAAAAAAACTGTAACATACACTACAAATGCATGAAATGCGGAGACGAACACTCAACACACCTATGTACAAAACCCAAAACAACCCCACCAAAGTGTGCAAACTGCGGTGGTCCTCACTTATCCACTTTCCTTAACTGTCCTAACAATCCAAACAACCCTGTAAACAAAACCACACCCAAACCCGAATACATACCAGCACCACCCCCAACAACGAACCCATAGACACAAAAACAAAGAATCACAACACCTAACACAACTTACGAACTAGCACTTGCCTTAGGCAATATGCTAATAACATTACACTCCACAAACGCAACAACAGAATAGATACAATACTTCGTAACGCAAACACAGAAAATAATCACACTCTACAACAACAAACATTAAACACACACATGACTGAAACGCAAAAAACCGATGACCAGTGACTTAAACGCAAAAAGCGACAAACACACAGACTACACATACGCAACACAGGACCGCACAAAAACACACGACACACGATTATTTATTAATCAGACACAAACACGTCACAACCCCGGGAAATACGAAACAATGGAGTGGAAATGGAGGCAACTCCGACCACAACAAAATTCAAGTCTCATATAAAATTTGAGCAAAGTACGGTACCTATACTGTTCGATACAGTACAGTATGCATACAACTGTGTTTCATTTGCCGAAACCGGAAATTGTTTTTACCGTACAAAAATACCTTCCCCTTTCCCTTGGCGTTCTAACTTTTATATTTTTGGGACGCTTGGTACGATTAGGTACGGTATCATATCATTGGCTGGTGTTGTATGTGTTTGACATTTTTTTTAAACGTGTTTAAGAAACTAATTCGAAAATGAATCATAACAGGTTTAAACCAGCAACTACGTTAATTTTAGGTGATGGACAAAACTCGTTTACGCAAAAAGTAATTATTAAAATTTAATTTTAATTTACTTAAAGAACAAACTTCTTAGAAGAAGAAATCTACTCAAATCAAAACTAACCTAAAATCACAAGTTAAGAACTGACAACGAAACGGTACTGTTCTCGAATTTTAAATCCATGTTCCATTTGCCACTAATCGATACGCGTCAGGTACACGTACTTTTAAGTACGGTACCGTTCGAATTCAAATAGAAGGCAGGTTATATAAATACAATAAAAAAGAAACAGTAAGCGTTGCCTAGGGACACTTACTGTAATAGCTCATTTACCGGACTCAAACTGATAATGTAAACAAAGATATACTGAAAAAGTCTTTCTTTGGAGAGTCTGGTTAAGTAAAAACTTAAAAAAGGTATATAACCCCATACCACAATTATTAATCGTATCCTAAATACGTATTTCGACTACTAAGTTGTCATCATCAGTAGGTAAAACCACTAATCAAGGTGTCGCACATGGGGCACAGTAAAGCTAGCACAACTGATAGTGTATACGTGGACGCCGTGTAAAGTTGTTGCGTTATCGGTTGTGCTAGCTTTACTGTGCCCCATGTGCGACACCTTGATTAGCGGTTTTACCTACTGATGATGACAACTTAGTTGTCGAAATACGTATTTAGGATACCATTAATAATTGTGGTAAAGAATTATATACCTTTTTAAAAAGAAAGATATACTAGACAGTATAAAATAAAAAAATATAAGCGTTTATAATTTGAATTTATATATGACAACTGTCATTGAAATTGAATTTATTTACTTAAAAAACAGCCTACTATAATGAGGATAGTTTTTGAAGGCACGTTATACCGTATGTGTTAAATATCATTAGGCATAGAGAATCAACGTATGAGTACATACAATGTATACGTACATGAGAAAGCCAGTCCAATGCCAGCGAAGACCGCGATGACTGACGATTGTCTCCGATACCGATTGACTGGAAATTTTGCATTAAATCTAGCTGCGGCCGTTGCAGTTTGGAAGCGTACAATAAAATTAATGTATAATGGCTCTTTGTACACCCACTGAAAGGCTTCAGTTAGTAAAATGATTTTATGGTGGCATGTCTGGAATGGAGTGCATGAATTTGTTTGCGCTGACTTTTGCAGACCGTTCTGCACCTTGCAGACAAACAATTTATAATATTATAAATAAATTTGAAACTTGTTTCTGTCTCAATAACTGTACGAAATGCCAAGAGAGCTATTACCACAAAAAATTGAGGAAAGAGAACGACGGGATGTATTAATTTATAGTATTGTGGAAATTGATAACACGAGATCTACTAGAAGTGCTGCCGAGGAATTGGGTACAAGTAACACAACTATTTCACGTATTTGGAAACGTAATGGTTTAAAATGTTTCAAATATTCGAAAACTAAAGAAATATTTCCGGAGGACAATTTCCGGAGAATGGAGTTTTGTCAAGACGTTATGGAAAATACATCGAGATGAAAATTTCGTTAAAAATATTCTATTCACCGATGAATCAACTTTTCCATTACACAGAAAGCACAATCCCTGTTCTTCGATATTGGGCTTCGGAAAATCAACACCGCCATTTCGCAAATCACACACAGTATCCTTAAAAACTAAACGTTTGGGCAGGTATTTTAGGTTACCATTCTATAGGCCCCTATTTTATTGATGGTATATTAAATGCCGGCAAGTATCTCGAATTACAGATAAATCAAATACTTCCTGCCATTCAAAACATTGGAATAAATTAGGAAATGGTTTGGTTTCAACATGATGGCTGTTCGGCACATAATGCAGTGAGGGTAAAGGAATTTCTAGGAAATACTTTTCCAGACCGTCTTATTACTGGAACAGGAAACATTAAATGGCTCCCGCGATCTCCTGATCTATCTCCAAATGATTTCTTTTTGTGGGGATATCTAAAAAAATATTGTTTATGCTCATGAAGCTGGTGGAGCAGAAAATCTAGTTGCCTTGAAAGAAATAATAACTAAGGCTGCGAATTCATTAACGGCCGACATTTCTACGACCGCCTAGGACAATGTCTTGCTGTGCAAGGAGGAATTTTTGTACCTTTTGTATAATTTATTATAATTTTTAGAATCCTCCTTTATTTATTTTATTAGGATTATTCTTTAATTTTATTAGAATTACGCTTTTGTTTATGCGAACCACCGCAGCTTAAAAATTCCCTGCATCTACTGAAAGAAATAAGAAAAGCAAATCCCTTGCAATTCGTAAATGTTATTTTAGAACACATTACAAGTACCTATGTCGATGGTCAAATGATTACTGGTAACTTGTATTTGCGAAACAATCGGAGACAATCGTTGCCGGCCGTCGCGGTCTTCGCCGGCATTGGATCGGCTTCTCCATATACATATACATCGTATGTACTCATACGTATTCCTTATGCCTAATGATATTTGACACATGCGGTATAAGAAAACTCCAACCATCTGTCAATGCTTTCAAAGAAGAGATAAATGACATGTTTTCTTCGAATTGGAAACCGTATTTACTGCAGTGAGGTTATAATGAGAAAATGTAAATGAATTCTCAAGTCAAAATACTGTTTTTTTTTTTGTAATAGGCTTGGCATTAAGAAAACACCGTTTGTAATGCTGAAATGAAGAAGTAATCGCTTTCTCATAGTTCAAAATTAGTGGAACTTTACATATACCACATCAGACAAAATAGGATGAATTTAATCTCCGGACCATAACTTATCATAGGAAGCGGGAGGCGGCTTGTTTTGAACTATACAATTTACTATAACCGAGCGTTCCTTTCTTGATTCATTTTGCTTAGCACAACTCTCACTGTAATCCCCAAAATTTACCGTAAAACTTTTCTTTATGAGAAAATCCGTTTTGTGGAAAGTGAAAAACTTTACAGAGGGGTTTAAACCTTGTACTGGCAAAACACGTCTTGTTAGGGTATCGGCAGATATGGCCCGAAGGCGTCGCGCAACAACACCAATTACGTGCGAACTAATTATATTTTCAACCCTATACTAATAAGATCTAATTTTATCTTGTGCGATATTTCTTTTGTTCTTATTCAATTTAAACTCTCTTTTAGCAATTTAAATACCGACAAACGTTTATCAAGTTTTAATTTCGTTACTGTTTTTTTTTTGCCAAAGAAATATAAAGAAAAGTGATTTAAGAAATATGTTACAAAATGTAAAATGGTCACCTTAATAACAATGAAACAAAAGGACAAGGAAGGACAAGATAATAGCACAGAAAATTAACACGAGGAAATTAAATTTCAGTAGTGAATTAGGCACTAGTCACGGTTTTTAAACATAGAGTTTATTAATCTACCTTGCAAGCTCCTGCGGTCGTTGTCCTTGATTGCTTTTAGGATTCCGAGCTGAAACCGCGTCCTTGGTACTGCTTCTTTCTTGACAGACGTCTTGTACACTGTTGCAACGTTGTAAAATACGAGGTGTATGTCCATTTGTACAGATACGAATATGTGTAATGCATATCTGTTTAATTTGTAAGAAGTGCGTAATGCGTGCTTAACGTATTAATGTACTCTAATTTCTTTGGTATATTTGCTGCCATCTGGCATCGTGTTAATGGACTTATAGCTATATACGTATATTTTCCCTTCTATATCGACATAGCTAGTTGAGGGAAAATCGCTATTTTCGGTGTAATACCTTTTGTCTGTCAGACGTCACTAGATTATCTAGTGCCACCAGCTAGGACAAAATTTGCTACTTACGAAGAAGGCGAGCCATCAAACTTTACTTCATTAGCCAAACTGGCGAAATCTATTGAGACAGAAACACGTGTCTTTGGCCGAAGTAAACGTTGAAAAATATGAGGTGTATGTCCATGTGTACAGATACAAATATGTGTAATGCATATCTGTTTCATTTGTAACAAATACGTAATGCTTGCTTAACGTATTGATGTACTCAAATTTCTTTGTAGTAACTTAACCTACAAAACTAACTAACAAATGCATAAGTGTAGTTACTGTAGACAGGTTTGCCAATATTTCACTTTAAAATCCTAAAGTATTAATTGAAACATCCTTTACAAGGCGTCACCAAGATTCTATACCGCTAATTTTATTACTTTAATCACAATTTTCGTGAATTCATAGAAATCCTAAAGCATTCCAACAATCTCAACCGCGATAACTGATATCCTCTACACAATAGCTGGCAAACTTTTAAATCAAAACAATTTAATCGTGACTGTAGCACACAAGGAGGGCCCGAAACAGTTTCGATATTACCCTGTCCAAAACCAAAAGACTTTCAGTATCAATACAGCAACATCAACCATAATAGCAGCCCTGTGGATGCCCCTTGCAAGAGGAGAAACGTCAGCAAAGCAAGTAGTAGTGCCAAGAATACGATTCTAGCTCGAAATAAGAGAAGAAATCAAAATCAAAATATGTTTTTATTATTTCAAATACGTCCAACAATAAGAAAATAGATAAGAAAATGTAAGTTTAGATGATATAAAAATTAAGAATAAGTTTCTTGAAGTATAAAACAAAAGAATACCTAAACCGTAAATAATTTTCTTGAAATATAACATGAAACTATATGAGGAAATCTATATAAGAACTAATGCAGAAGAACCGACTGAAAGCAACTACCTGGAAGTCAAATGATGCACCGAATATCTGAACAAATGAAGTGATTTATACGTGCTTCTTTACTAACAAAAACGTTCATGGTTCGTTTGTAGCCGCAGACATCTACGAATCTGCAATTCATATTTCATGCTTCGCTTTGGTTACGACGTAAGAAAAACTAATTGTAATTTCTGTATTATGTACTTTACAATACAAATTCGAATGAAGAGTTTGAATAAGTTTTGGAATTAATTTACAATACCTTCACCTAATTAGTACAAATATTCGACATTGTGATGTTCTCCGTATATAGGAAAATTAAGATTCTTCTTCTTCAAAATATCTTTTTTTCATAAGATAATACATGAATCGATTTAAATTGTTTTCCATCAGTTCATAAAAATTACCTAATTTATTTCTGAAATACGCATGTGTTACACGTATTAATAATCTCTCTATATATAGCTACATATTCAGTTAATATATATATATTTATATATATATATTGAAGAAGTACGTTGATAAAGATGTTGGAACTAACTAAGAATAATGTGAGCGTTAAAACTATTAAATGAAGAATATAAGTTAAACTTAGAAGATTTGAATTTGAAAATTGGGCGCCAAGTTTTAACGTACTTAGTAGATCCAACGCTATATGTTAAATAACCCACTAGTAGCGGTAGAGCTTGAGTACTTATGTTTTTATTTATATCTCGGGACTCAAAGTCGGTTGTTTGTATATCCCGTAAGTGCAATGTAAATGGTATATTAATTAAACACAAACTCAACATTCAAACAATTCAAATAAAAGATCGAAACTAAATCAAAGTAATAAAATTTATTAGAATAAAAATAGATAACTGTAACAATTATTCCGTGCGAATAAGGAAACTGTACATATACTAGTATTATCTGAACTATACGGTAAAAAACGGAATTATGCAATTGTGCACATGTGTTGCTAACTATCGTTTAGGTTATGAATGATACAACAGTGCAAATAAATATTAAAAGCTACTTAAAATTAGACACACAAAAGGTAAGTTATATATAAGTTTTATAAAAGATTATGAATGAATGAATGATTATATATATTTAAATAGATGTTTAGAAATGTAGAAATTCATGTATTATATTTTGATGCAAACAATGTTTGATATTGTGTTGTGATATAAATTTAATATTAACTTTTAAATGATGTTTTAGGTTTTATGGAAATAACTGGGAAGGAACCTGTTTTTCTCCTGTGTCTAGGCTCTGGTATGTCTTCTGGGCTCGCAATTGTAGGAATATATCAGAGTTCGTCTGCTCCTATTGAAGTCCCTGCGGCGGTAGCGGTCCAATGCTGGAGTTATCGGTACGATGTAGTTCCAGTTCCGAAAAGATGCTTCGTTCGATATTTATTATATTCGACGTGATGCTGGTCCAATTATTCTCTCAAAAGTTCGGCCTGATTTCAAGGTATTAAATGTATACTGATTTCGTAGGATATACTTGATTTTTAAATAGTAATTTTAATTAAACTTTTTGTGATAGAGAAAATGCGGCCATTCGTTGTAAAATTTTAGTATCAGACGCTTTCTTCGGCTTTTGTTTTCCATAGCCTGTATTAAATATCGGCAAAAGCCTCTAAGTTTATGCTTTATTTGCATCTAATATAATATGAATTTTCATAATGTTTTCATTTTAACATAATAGAAAAATTAATTAAATAATTTACAAAAGTTTATAATGTGGTTTTCAATATTAGATTAGTATGAAAATGCACCGTAAAAATCGCATTCGCGGGGTTCGAGACAATTTTAAATTAGTGGGCGTGGTTAACTCGCTTCGATATAAATCTTGATGTGAATAAATTAAATACCTGTAATTTTACGCGTATGATTTGAATTTGAAATTGAAAAATATAAATATAAAAAGTAAGTTTAAAAATCAAAATAAGTTAATTATCAATTTTAAAGTTATCGTCGTATTAATTTATATACATCTCGAAACTAATTTCACAAATTACGTCCACCAATTCAATATTTATACAGTGGTTTATTACATGTTGTAATCTGCATTTCTTATTGTAGTGCTGGAATAAGTGTGCTTGTTGAACCACAACTATATATATATATATATATATATATATATATATATATATATCTGTCAAAGCACAACAGAGCGAACGTAATTAGCGGTTTGGTAACCTGCAGCAACTACTGCTGAAACAAAAGTAATGCCGACAAGCGAATTGCATATCGAATTTTGAATAAAAACAACTTACAAAGAACAGAACTTAAAACTATGTATTTTCTGTGAAACATTGAATGTGTAAAACATTACTATGAACAACTAAAATTTGTTCAAGGTGTTCCTGTGTTAAATCAGTTCTTTTAAATGTTAAAACGTCTTTAAAAATAGAAAATGTCCGTTCCACATCACAACTGGTGATGGGTGCGCGATTTAAATGTTGCAAAAGTGCACCATACAGAATTGATATAATATATTCAAATCTGGATTTCTGCTAAATGTGGCATCAACTTTTTGTTTCATCATTTAGAAATACCTTTCTAAATGATGAAACTAACTTATCAACATTTGAAAAATGCCCCCAGATGTATTCACATAGTCTGTGTAGTGTAAGTGCTGCACAGGTAACGTGTAGCATATTGGGATAAAATTGTTTTAATAACTTCCCTGTTTTTAACATATAAACCGCCGCATCAGTCAAAAATAATAGCATCTTGCCTTTATATTTGTTACCCGATGACCCCCAGATGAATATTATGAATACATTGATCAATTACTTCTGCAACTGTTTCACCATTTACGACTGGCAATACTTTAGTTGCAATTAAGTACGGTTGGTATGAAGTTGTGGGATGAATAATACCAACAACTACATTTAACACATATAGTCCCATTTCATCCGTTGTTTCGTCTGCACTTACCCAAAAATAATGACCAGATAGGTTGGTTCTTATATTTTCAATGGTTCTCAAATAACATTTTGGTAATAAAGCAGATTCATCTGGTATATGACGATCAGTATATTTTGTAAGAAACTTCTTTAGGACTGGACTGTTAAGCTCTTTGAATGGGGTATTGGCCGCCATGAAAGCTTAACACAGTTCTTCGTTCAAAGTGTTAGGTACAGATGGTCATATGTTACCTTGATGAACGTTCGATGCACATTAGACTTTTGTGAACGCCTTAAACTTAATGAACAGGCACTGCAATATATCTGGGTATCATTACGAACATGCAACCAATCTGTATGGCCTCTAATCCATCCTACCATGGTTGTACTACGAGAATTCTCTATAGCTAATGAAAATAAAGAGAAATACTAAGAACAGAAGGAAATGGATTAAAAAGAAGAAACGAAAACTACTCCAAAAATAAGGTAGTAAATTATACTTAATATATATAAAAAAATATAGGATAAATATACAATATAACAATATAAAACGGATTTTTTAAAATAGTCCCGGTTTATTCATCTTCCAGTAAAGTACCTGTTAGTTACTTGACAATTAAATTTACTTGGCACATTTACTATTTTTGGGTTTATTCATATAATTTTAAAGGTCGGTTAGTTACTGGAAAGAACTAGATGTTTTTACAACAGTAGTACGTTTAGGGGAAAATAGAGAAAGATGAAGCATACCACTAACACATGGTATAGAGAAGGATGTACAGCTTTCGGTAATTTGAAATTCTAGTTGCCGGCATGACAAATAAGTGCATCTAATGTAACCTTAAATCTCAAGCGTTTATTGTGTTATCACGTGTTGTCCATTTTTACTTTTTGTGTTAGTCAACCCCTTTTTGTATTTTCAATACAAGTAAATAAATATATGTATATATATTCTCTATTAATATTGGATGTTTTATTATTATATTTATTTTGTACAGACTTTTTTTAAATATATCTTTTACGTCTATATATACCGATAGGTCCAACTCGCAACGGGCCATAGGCAACAATATACGTATGGAACGTAATGGGATGTGGCAACGTCTGTACGATGCCTATATTGGAGTGACTTTCTTAAAATTTAAATTTATTTTGCAGAATTATTGATTTTTTTACTTTTATCTTTTAGAAAACGTTATTGTTTTTTTATTACTTAAAATTACTTTATATGAAAAATAGTATACCATAAAAGTGTAAACAAAGACAGTATACATTGAAACGAATATTCATTCAATTGTATTGTCATGAAATTGAATTTGTCAATCGTTGTTAAATTTGTTAGAATGAATAGATATTTATATTTATCCGAAAATACTAATACTTAAAGCAAACAAATTCCATTTTTTCCTGCATATTGATTATGCAGCTGATGCTTTCGTAATATGCTCATATTTGTATTTCTACTATTATCGTGATGTTATTATAATACAGATACCAAAATCTCACGTAATATTTCCATCAGCCTTTTATTAACAATAAACAATTAAAGTACAACTTCGTAGGTCGACAAACGCTCCAGTCTTCATTATCACTGTATTATACATGAACTGTAGGCTTAGTTTTTCGTAGAAATTGAAGTACGTGTCTGTTCCTTTGTAAAATTATAATAAGGGCAGGGGTTAATTTTATTCTGGCATTTTTAAAAATGCAGAGATCAGTTTTGCGACAGCATTCAGCTAATTACAATCTAAAATAAGCAACATTGTAACGTATTTTGGAATTGTGAATATCCGTAGGTAATAAAAAAAAAGGAAATATAGTTTAATTACAACTGTAGCTTCCTCCTGGTTTGAAGGAAGTCGATATGTATCGACCGAAGTATAAGTTGAAATAATACAAATATGAGCATATTACGAAAGCATCAGCTGCATAATCAATATGCAGGAAGAAATGGAATTTGTTTGCTTTAAGTATTAGTATTTTCGGATAAATATAAATATCTATTCATTCTAACAAATTTAACAACGATTGACAAATTCAATTTCATGACAATACAATTGAATGAATATTCGTTTCAATGTATACTGTCTTTGTTTACACTTTTATGGTATACTATTTTTCATATAAAGTAATTTTAAGTAATAAAAAAACAATAACGTTTTCTAAAAGATAAAAGTAAAAAAATCAATAATTCTGCAAAATAAATTTAAATTTTAAGAAAGTCACTCAATATAGGCAACGTACACACGTTGCCAAATCGCATTACGTTCCATACGTATATTGTTCCCTATGGCCCGTTGCGAGTTGGGCCTATCGGTATAAGCATCATATATATATAAGCATCATATATATAGAGAGCATCATATATAGCATCTATATATAGCATCATATCATCATTTACTATGACTAAATGTGAAATAAAGATGAAATTTTTGTTTAGAACATTAATACTTTATTTACCACACACAGATTATGTAATAAACATTACAAACGAATAAATTCGTCATCATCAAATTTATTAAAATTGTCTTCTATTCGATATCGATTGCGTGTTTGATAGGGTTTTCTCTGTCTATTCACTAAATTATTAATATTGACAAAATCGTCTAAAATATCGCCAATGTCTTCAAATAAATCCATTTTACTTGTCAATAACTTAATTTTCTTAATTTTCACAAACAACATGATATTAGTCGTACTTGACACTTTATAGGGTAGATGAGCAGCAAGTAAATTTTCTGCCAAGTAAGTAATTTTACTGGGCGGTTAAATTTTACTTGACGGTGAATAAACACTTAATCTGGCAAGTAAGGCTTTATCTTACAAGTAGCGTTACTCGATACTTTACTGGAAGGTGAATAAACCGGCCTTTATTCATATAATTTTAAAGGTCGGTTAGTTATTGGAAAGAACTAGATGTTTTTACAACAGTAGTTCGTTTAGGGGAAAATAGAGAAAGATGAAACATACCACTAACACATGGTATAGAGAAGGATGTACAGCTTTCGGTAATTTGAAATTCTAGTTGCCGGCATGACAAATGAGTGCATCTAATGTAACCTTAAATCTCAAACGTATATTGTGTGTTGTCACTGTTATCACGTGTTGTCCATTTTTACTTTTTGTTATTCAACCCCTTTTTGTATTTTCAATACAAGTAAATAAATATAGGTATATATATTCTGTATTAATATTGGTTGTTTTATTATTATATTTTGTACAGAGTTTTTTTTAAATATATCTTTTACGTCTAGCATCATATTATAATTTACTATGACTACATGTGAAATAAAGATGAAATTTTTGGTTAGAACATTAATACTTTATTTACCACATACAGATTATGTAATAAACATTACAAACGAATAAATTCGTCATCATCAAATTTATTAAAATTGTCTTTTATTCGATATCGATTGCGTGTTTGATATGGTTTTCTATGTCTAATCACTAAATTATTAATATTGACAAAATCGTCTAAAATATCGCCAATGTCTTCAAATAAATCCATTTTACTTGTCAATAACTTAATTTTCTACATGACAGTTCACAAACAACATGATATTAGTCTTACTTGACACTTTATAGGGTAGATGAGCAGCAAGTAAATTTTCTGCCAAGTAACTAATTTTACTGGGCGGTTAAATTTTACTTTACGGTGAATAAACACTTAATCTGGCAAGTAAGGCTTTATCTTACAAGTAGCGTTACTCGATACTTTACTGGAAGGTGAATAAACCGGCTCTAAACGTTGTAACCAAATAACACTGAAAGAAACGAAACCAGAAACAATCCCTTATGGAAGGGATATATATATATATATATATATATATATATATATATATTTAGTGTTTAAAGAATTTTGTTTTTCTTTTTTATTTTATTGGCCGTGTTTTAATATTAAAAATAATAGATTTTTATTGGTTTTAGCGACCTTTTATTGAATTTAGATGTTTGTTTGCGACGTTTCGACCTTTATCAATTCAGTCTTTTTCAAGCATCTGGAAACAAGAATCATTACAATGAACATGAGAACTGTGTTTGTTTTGTGTGATATAACCATTTTAAATTTAACATTATATTAAGAAATGAATTACGGATTAGGTTAGTGTTTTACGTTGAAAATTAAATAACATTAAATTTTGTTCCCTTTGTTCCCTTTACGTATTGTATTGTAATTCAACTTTCCTGTTCATTTTAGCCATTCTTATTTTTATTTTATGTAAGTTTCAACGTTAAATGTTAACTCAATTTCTAATCATCTTTAATCTAATTTTAAACTTAAAAATTGTTAATATTTGTTAAGTCTCCAATTAATTCATACAGATATTAATCACATAAATGTCCCCCTACCATTCTAAGCTATTTTAATTTAATGTTATTTAATTTTCAACGTAAAACACTAACCTAATCCGTAATTCATTTCTTAATATAATGTTAAATTTAAAATGGTTAATTCAATTGTTATATCACACAAAACAAACACAGTTCTCATGTTCATTGTAATGATTCTTGTTTCCAGATGCTTGAAAAAGACTGAATTGATAAAGGTCGAAACGTCGCAAACAAACATCTAAATTCAATAAAAGGTCGCTAAAACCAATAAAAATCTATTATTTTTAATATATATATATATATATATATATATATATATATATATATATGCATATAAACACGAGAATACACTTTGGAAATTAGCGAACATAATTTTTTAAGCGATTATTTCAACGAAGTCTAACGAAATAATATATAAATGTATATTCCGTCCTACACAGTGGCGTGTTGAATTGGATTTATAAGGGAATACACACAATGTGCTATTCATAACGACGGAAATAACAACATCTGCTCGACAAATGCAATCGAGCAAGCAAAGTAGTCTGGCTGTTATAACATTCATACTATCTATACTTGATACCGCCACGTTTTATCGGGACAATTGTTCATTCAATCGCTACAGTCCGCTCTCTGGTGATAACTGTCAAATTATTTTCAGTAACCATGCCTAGAACGTACACTAATATAGAATACACTGACATGGTGTTTGTGTATGCGTATTGTGATGGAAGCAGACGTGCAGCAGTACAGTAATACCGTCAACGTTTTCCAAATCGCACAGTTCCTCACCATACGACATTTTCTAATGTCTTTCAGTGTTTGAGATAGACGAGCTCCAAATTCACTAGGCGAAAGAGAGATTGATTTTCATCAGCAAGTTAATATTGTCCTAAATGAAGTAGAAGAAGATCGATTCACAAGCACACGCAGGATATCTACCATGACCGTTGTTTGTCAAACCCAGGTATGGCGAATTTTACATTTCAATGGGCTTTTTCCCTGTCATGTATAGAAAGCTCATCATATGCTACCAAGAGATTTTGTGAATCGCGTACAGTATTGTCACTGGTGACGAAACAATTTAGAACTTGTTCCGCGCATCATTTTACCAAACCAGTCTCAATTTACTCGAGAAGGTATAAAAAACACTCGGAATTCTCTCACTTCGGATACTGAAAACACACATAATGTAGTTTTGGTTAACCGCCAACATCGTTTTCCTGTAAATGTATGGTGTGGGTTAAACAATGACATTATAGGGCCACATTTTATCCAAGGAAATATTACGTCAAATTATTATAGGAGTTTCATAGAAGATATTTTTCCGGGATTTTTGGAAAATGTTTCATTGGAAACTCTAAGCGGCATGTTTTATCAATATGACGGCGTTCCACCGCATTTTAGTAGGCAAGTTATTGACTTTCTAAATCAAAATTTTCCTGGATAGTGGATAGGCAGAGGGGACTCTGCACGTTCCCCTGACCTTTCGCCATTGGACTTTTTCTTTTAAGGCTGTCTAAAAAACCGTGTTTGCTATAACGGTAAGCCAAACACGCAAGTTTGTTGCTTCTTCAGGAGATGAGAACGTAGAATTCAAAAATGGAAGTGACGTACATATACATATCAAAATAAATTTTAATATGTCTACGTATGTCCTCTCCATTTTTTAAATCTACATTCTCGTCTCCTGAAGAAGCAAACCCGTTGCGAACTATAGAGGTCGAAAATAAATGAGTATTAATCGACAGACCTCTTGCCCCCTTTTTAATTTATTATAAATAACAATTGTAACAGACCTTATCTTTGGCATACATTAATAATAGCCTATGTATCGAGGGATTCGAGGTCGCTGTTAACAATGATAACTTCGGTGTTGAAAATAACTAAATTCCGCAGTTACCCTAAATATTGAGAAATAGATTTACAAAGTTGAAAAATAAGTAATTAATTTATTCAATTACTGTTCAGTTGGGCGCCAAGAAGATTTACCCCTTCTAAGGTATATAATTGAATTTATACTAATTGCCGGTTAGCTAATAGTCTGCGGAGAGATTAAGAAAAAGAACTCTATATTAAGCTGGTAAGCTGAAATGGTACTTACGCCTTCCTATCTCAAAGAGTGTATGAAATCGTAGGTGAAACGAATGAATCCCTCTTTTTTATTCCTCCTTTGATTAATATGCTCTTATAATGACAGTTACTTTACATAATTTTAATAAAACAAAATTGTTATAAAACATATACTTATATATTGACAAAAGAGCTTTTTAATTACTACATATAATCTAATACAAAATTCTTTATTGTTACTCTGAAATATTAACTGGGCACTATACATACATATAGGGCGAGATACGATAACTTTTACATATATTTAAACTGTTTAGTCCGATCAGATTCTATAAACAGTATTAGTAATGACTAACCTTGATATCTTTACACTATGTCCATATCACTTCACAATCTAATCGCTTCCTCTGGAGGTGATGCACTTGTACACTAAATTTGACTTCTTCTTCACGCCTCAAGGTGCCTGGGACCCCAGACAAAGGCCTTGATGTAATAAACGTGGGAATTTACGTGTCAAACAAATAATTTCACTTGTATGCTAGAAATACCTCTTGCTACACTATGTACTTCTTTTCTTACTTAAGTACATACATTGCGGTAAACCCTCTCTTTACTATTACTTTTAGGGGTCCGCACGTGTGACTCGCTTCGCTACTTCGAGCCAAGTCCCTCGTTCCATTCTCCTAGATTCGTTCCAGCGTCTTTTGCTCTCGGTGAATCCCCAGCTTCTTTTTGAAGTTCTCAATCGTTCTTGAATATTTGGATGATGTAATACAGTTACTCTATTAATTCGCATATGTGATACAAGGTTATTCTATTGGAGTTTATACATGACTAACTATACAAGTTGAACTACAGAAAATGATGTCATTTGCATAAAAAGATCTGATTGAAATATGCATTTAATATTATTGCGAAATGTAAATTAACTTTAGACATCATTAAAATTATAACAGACTGATATTTAAATGTCTTGAAATAAGATGGTCGTAAATGTGTCCCATTACACTATGTACGTTAGTATATAATAAATTTGCTTTATTTTGATACAAATTTCATTATTTTATCTTTTCATATTCTTATTTTGTATTCTTATATTAATCCAGCTTTGTAGTACTATAAAAAAATATTTTTCACCGAATGGGTAAACTAGATCTAATTACACCAATGAACAGATATTAAGATGCATTAGCAACATTTTCTCTCTTATCTTGATTAATAATCTCTTTTTTTAATAATTCATGAAAGATAATTTATAAATGCAAGTAGAAAATTCCAAAGAAGATCTCAGAAAATTAGTATTTAACTTGTTGATAATCATTCGCTAGAGACTTTGATGAGAGAAGAGTTGAAAATTAAGAAAAGTTATTTCGTTCCTTACTGAATTTTTTAACGAGTTCCTTTGTCGTCGAAGTCCGGAAAATCTCATAAAAATATCGGAAATGGAAGTTTAATTTGTAATTATGAGAACTCGGTGACAAGGGAATGATTTATAGGTAAAATCTAAGATTGTTAAGAAGTTTTTGGGTTGCTCGTGTAGTTCGAAAATGTCAATATTTTAAATTATGTTTACCCAATATTAGAAAATGATTAAATTTCCGGTATTATTACATAATTTATCATTTCCTTGACAGAAGTATATGTAGAACAATAAAAAATACATATTTTAACTACGATCTTTAAAAAAATTAAAAAGTATGTAGCAAAGTTTCAATCTAGTAAAAAAAAACACATTTGTTGTAATGGAAATGTTAAATACTAATACCCCTCGTATACAGGGCAATCCAAATTAAGTGTTCACCATTGGTAACTTTGTTATTATTAAAGATACAAGATTGTTTAAATTAGCAAACTAGTAGTACTTTTAACGCTCTTTAAGATGGAAGAATTAAGAAAAACAAATGAGCAGCGCGTTTTCGAGTTTTCCCGAAAAATATGTTTTTTGCAAATGGAAACCCCTGTATATTATATCATTTTCTGTTAGAAATTCAATTTTTAAACAAAAAATCTTATAAGAACTTTTTTACTGGGATTAAAAACACTTGAGTTATAATGTATAAACAAAAACAGCTAAATAATTTTTATAAACTTTATTTTATACATAAACATATCATTAAAAGAAAATAAAAATCACTGATTTTTTCATAGAAGATGTTCAAAAATACCACCTTGTTGTTCAATACATTTTTGAACACGTTTCTGAACTTGTCGAACTGCTTTTAGTATGGTCCTACCATCTATTTGGTTTATCTTTTCACTAACTGCAATTTTTAGGGCGTTTACGTTTTCGTACCTTTACTTATAAATTCTGTCTTTAAATAACCCCATAAAAAAAATCAAGCGGTGTTAAATCTGGCGATCGGGGAGGCCACTGAATAGGACCATTTGTTCCTATCAATGAATTGTTAAAAATAGTATTTAAAATTTGATGAGTACCTCTGTAGTTGTGCGCAGGTGCGCCATCCTGCTGAAAATGCAGATTCTGTCTACTTATGAGATCAATATCGTCTAAGAAATTATTCAAAATTTCAGTCAAAAATTCTATGTACCTTTCACCAGTTAGAGTGCCCTCATAAAAGAAAGGACCAACAATCCTTGAACCAATTAAACCGCACCAAACATTAAAACTGTAACGGACTTGCGGGCGTCTTGGATGTACTAAAAGAAGATTTTCCTTTGACCAGTAATGATGATTTTTTGTATTGTACATTCCAGAATTTGAGAAATTTGATTCATCGGTCCATAAAATATAACGAAAGTTGTTTACATTTTGGCGACAAAAGTTAAGATACCAGTGGCAAAAAAACATTCTTCTCTCTGGATCCCCTGGCAAGAAAGCTTGAACTGGTTTGTACTTATAAGGAATGAATTTGTGTTTCTTCAGAATCCTATGCACAGTACCGTGACTCAAATCAGATTCCTTGATAATATCTAGTATGGAATTCTCACGGTTGGCCTCAAAATATGCAAGAACTAGAATTTCCGCGGCCTCGCTTATTATAAAAGTCCTTCTTGTTCTTGTTTTGGCAAAAACACTCTCATTGCCTCTAAATTTTCGGTACAGTCTCAGAAAAAATTGCTCATTTGGTTGTGTTCGGAGTGGATATAATTCAGAGTAGTGTTCTTTTGCCCTCCTAGAGGATTTTCTGCACACTAAATAAGATTCTAACATATCACACTTTTCTGCATGGGTAAAATTCATTTTTTTGTCAAATTAATAACTAGCAAAATGAAATTTATGAGTGAAAGACTAATAAAACTGTACTAATATTTGACGTTTACTAGAAAGAATTAACGTCGTTATCATAGAAACATAGACATGCACTTGACTTAGCTGTTTTTGTTTATTCACTATAACTCAAGTATTTTTAATCCCAGTAAAAAATTTCTTATAAGATTTTTTGTTTAAAAATTGAATTTCTAACAGAAAATGATATAATATACAGGGGTTTCCATTTGAAAAAAACATATTTTTCGGGAAAACTCGAAAACGCGCTGCTCTTTTTTTTTTAATTCTTCCATCTTAAAGAGCGTTAAAAGTACTACTAGTTTGCTAATTTAAACAATCTTGTATCTTTAATAATAACAAAGTTACCAATGGTGAACACTTAATTTGGAGTGAGTAAAACATATACGTGGGCGGACTGATAAATAATATCTTCCACTCTAGGAAGACAAAATAATGATACCAGTCTTAAAATGAAATAAATCTATTGTAAAGGGTCCGGCAGAATAAATGCATTTATTTCCAAGAAGAATAAAAGGTCAATGTCATAATGAATGAAAAATTTTTATTTTGCATAATGTTTGCAGTATAGTAAAGTTTATTTATGAAAAATGATGTCTTCCAAATAGCGTCCCTCATTTGCGATACAGCGAGTTAGTCGATTTCTGAGGTTTTGCATAACGCACGCTGTCATATCAGGCGGTATCCTTGCTATTTCCGCCCGGATTGCTGCTTTCAAGGCATTGATGGTTTGAGGACGGCTGGTTACACTTTTTCTTTTAGGTAGCCCCAGAGAAAAAATTAAATGGCGCGAGATCGGGTGATCGCGGCGGCCATGCTAAGTTGTCGCAATGTGAAATAATGCGGCCTGGGAACATCTGATTTAAAACTTGCACGTGACGTGTGCGGAGTGTCTCCATCTTATTTAAACCATATCTCACCATTGAGCTGCTGCAATATTGATTGCATAAAGGTTTGTAACATGTGGACATAAAGAGCGGATGTTACTGTAACAGCCGCTTCATTCTCTTTAAAAAAGTAAGGCTCCCACACTCCAAATGCAGACACCATCGCCCATACTGTTACTTGCTGGCTGTGCAGGGATTTTCCATGAAGTTCATGAGGGTTTTTAAAAGTCTTTTAGAAGTCACCTTCCTGTATCGCATTAACAAGAACCATCTTGTAAGCATGGAACTTAAGCTCTAGACATAACATTTGCCTCATACTTCGGTCGGACAACTGCAAAATAGTTGCTTGATTCAATGCGGAATGACGCGGCGATCGCTCAACGGACTGTCTTAATCTTTTAACATTTTGCGGTGTTCGAACATTTCTTGGCCTGCCAGGAGGTTTTTGTTTTAGTGTTGAACTTGTTGCGCGAAAGGCAACTACCCATCGAATAATCGCATTACGATCTGGTACTGAATCCAATGCGCGAATATTGAAACGTAGCCTGAACGCTCGTTGTGTTGAAATGACAGAACCGCCATTTTTAAAATAAGTTTCAACAACGAACGCATGCTGTTCGTCTGACCAAAGAATGCTGGCATACTGAAACCTTTTGAGTTAGCGTACCTACAAAGCCCACCACACTTTTCATCTCCATCAACGTAGGAGCAACAGTTGTTCGAAATCCATGCATTCTTTCTGCTGAACCCTTTACTATGAATATACATAATTATTTTTCCACATAATCACATTTCTCCAAACGATGAATCCATTTCTTTGTTCCGTTCATGAAAAAACTTTCTTGTTTACCGTTGATCCAAATGCGAACAGCAGCTAGAGATTCGGTGTCTGATGAACAACGTTGACCTTTCAATATCTTCTTCAACTTCAGAAACAGCCAAATATTTGAAGGTGTCAAATCAGGACTGTAAGGTGGGTGCGAAACCGCGAATTTCAGGCTCATATCTGCTTTCATCGTTTCGTTGCTGCAATACGCGTGGTGTAAGAAAAAAATTCGTTCTTTATTCTACGACCTCATTCTACGGATACGATTCTTTAGCGATCGTAAAGTTTTGCAGTATCTTATTGAATTAATCGTTAATCCCTTCGGCAGGTATTCGGTATGAATGACTTACTTTGCACACTAGAAAATGGTGAGCATGACTTTATACGCTGTTGGAACTCTTTTGAATTTTCGCACACATGAAGAATGAGGACGACGATATTCCATTGATCGATGCTTGCTTTCGGAGTAGCCATGATGAATCCAAGATTCGCCCGGTTCTGATGTTCATGAGAAAATCATATCCTTTACGTCGATATTGGTTAAGAAGTCCTTGACAGATGTCTTTTCTTTGTTCTTTTGTGGCATCCTTTAATTGTCGCGGTGCCTATCTGACGCAAATTTTTCTGTAATTCAACGTCTGAAGAAAGTAGTGGACGCTTTCTTGACTACTGCCTAATTGTCGAGAAATTTGCTTTTTTTAATCCGGCTGTTTCCTTAAATCAATACGTTTACTTGTCTTTGATTCTTCTCATGCTGGTCGACGGATCGCTTCTTATTAAACTTAAAATTATCCAGTCGAACAACATTATTGAAAAATATAATATCAGCGTACGATCAAATTGAATACAAGATTAAATCAGAACTAAAATATAAAAAGGTTTAATTATATGTGAACAAGTCAACTGATCATCAAAAAAATTATGTTCTTACAGTCATGGTACGGACAATGCAACCTCTTAAACCTCAGTTTCAGTTTTACTGCTTAGTAAAATACTAGAAAAATGCACTGTCGAAGTAATTCCAAAGGGGATGCTAAATATCATGAAGAAATTTAAAATTTCGAAAAACCAACTGTTAAATTAATGACTTATGGTGCTGCAAACATGCTTTCAGGCTGGTCTCTTAAACAACAATGTGGTAACTTGTTACATGAGATGTGTATAGTCAATGCACTATATCTTGTGACAAGAACTATTCGAGGGTGTTATCCAGAGATAGAGGGTTTAATAACGCACACAACTGCAGTATATCACAAATCCCCAAGAATTTCACAGACAATGTCCCGACATCTCTGAACTTACAAAGCCGATTCTCACAGGTTGAGGTATATGGTTGAAGACAGCATCTTATATTTTCAGCATTTCTAAAAAATTAAGCTTATAATTTTACAATTTTATCCTAAAGAAGCAACTGATATCAATAAAAGTTAAGATAAGTGAAGAATGCCCAAGCTGAAGTAGATTTAGAAATTATTTATAAGAATTACAACTGACTGGTTAAAACAGTTTCAAAATTACAAAATTCAAATAGTGGACACTGTACAAACACAGTTACACGCATTCAACAACGCAAGAAATATTAGTTATGAGTTATTGCTAAAGTAGAGACTGTGTTAACGAAATATTCAGATTCTATCAGATTAGAACAATTTTTTTGTGATAGTGAGTCTATAGATAGAAACATACCTGATGCTGCATATATTTAACTGAACTTATCCACTTTATACACCTGCATACTGAAAACATTGCTTAAAAGAGTGTTTATTTACATTTGGTACATGCTAAACCTCTTGCACTTTTACGAAGCGCGCTCTACTAGTGTACGTAGTGCTAACTCTCATAATAAACATCAGCTATTTTATATATATTGTATAAAGGTGAGGTTATCACCAAAATGAGCCTCGGCGTCGGTAATACAAATGTTAAAACCTAAATGGACAACTATTAATATAAAAATCCAATTTAAACAGTAAATCGAAGCATTCAGTAATCCAATTTCCGCAAAAATACTAACTGATGTCTTTAGTTGCAGAAACACGACGTGTGCGCTAGCGTCCTACTCAGAAACTAACAGCTGTTTTATCTTCCCTTGACCAGCATCTATTGATGAAACTGTGAACTATTACATGTTGTTTTATTTTTGCTTCTATTTCGGATGGCTCCACTATCGCAGGGTAAGTCCGGGAATTAAATTGCCGCACCTAGTACACTCAAATTCACACAATTAAATAAAAATTCAAACTAGCAGTAAAAATAATAGTGGCAAAAATAATAAGAAAATCAATTTTATGCAATACAATTATAGGTAAGACAGACACCGACGAATCATCGTCCGCCCATTTCTGAAATGCGCTACATTTAACGCGGATTGTAACAACTGCCTAACTACTAAGCCTAATGTAACTTCTAGCTTATGAACATATAGAGTCTGTGTATGGAGGGAATCGAGATGTTGTAGTGTGGCTGTGTGTGTATGTCGGGAAGTTGAATTACGTTCGAACGAGAGGAATACTGAAAAAATCTAGAATAGCCATGCTTCTAAAAAGAATGAAATTTGTTTTCATTTGACAACTACTTTTTCAAGATACAAATTTGCAAACGTTTGTATTATACAACACTGGTAGGGTTTTACGCACTCATGTATGTCTCAATTATTCTGTTAATTTTTAATGTTTGTCGAGTTGATTGCCGTATAGTTTGTTCGATTTGCCCTATTTTATTTACATCCTCATACGGTTAGGTGTCGGATTTTAATAATACATTTGAAGTTAGTAGTGCATTTATTCTACCCTTCCATAAGCTTCTGCTCTGTGCCAAGTTCCTTGCCTCACACCACTGCATACCAAGTTCTGTGGCTGCCCGTCGTACTTGTTCTTCCCATTGTATTCTAGGTCTTCCTATTCTGTTCTTTCCCTTTACTCTTGCTTCATACACCTGCTTTGATAGTCTATTTTCGTGCATCTGGTACAAGTGTCCTAACCAACACAGCTGTCTCACTTCGATAACTTTCTTAAGAGGTTTCAGATTCCTTCTTTGTATTATTACCTCATTCCTAATTCTGTCTTTCCTTGTAATTCCTTCAATTTTTCTTAGGAGTCTCATTTCTACTGCTGTTATTCTGCTTTTGTTTCTATCTGTAATTGTCCAAGACTCGCTTGAAAGTCTTATACTTTTTCGTATATTTCTGTTTTCATTTACTTTGATATTTCCTTTTTCCAAAAAAATGTGTCTTTAGGCATGTCATAAATTCTTCCTGTCCTTCCTATTCTCTTTGCTATTGCTTTATCTACCCCTCCATTTTCTTCTATTACTGTTGTTCTAGTTTTCTTCCCTTTAAACGTATTTTGTGCTTCATTTCCTTTTCTGACATTATCATGTCTATCTTCCTGAGTTCTGATTAGAATATATTTAGGTTCTCTGTGAATTCTTTTCTGAATCTGCTACTACCACCATATCGTCTGCAAATAGTAATTCATACAAGGCGACTTGTTGTATTCTCCATCCACCAACCAACAGTTTCCTACATCTCTATTTATAACCGTTTACAACATCGTCCTTTAATATCGTGAATAGCAGAGGACTGAGAACACAGCCCTGTTTTAATTCTATTCTTGTTTCGAATTCTGTCGATTCTTTATTACGTGTTCTGACTTTATTTTTATTGTCTCTATAGAGGGCCTTTATTGTATCGATAATATATTCTTCTACGCCCCTTTTTTCTAGAGCTTTTCAAATATTTTCTTTTTTAATTCTGTCGAACACCGTTTGTATGTCGATAAAGCAGATATGCATTTCTCTCCTAATTGTCTAACTATGAATATCAGATCCTGCGTACTTCTATCTCTAGTAAATCCATGCTGTTGTTCTTCTAGTATTTAACTAGAACTTCTTGTATATATTATAATCCTCTGCTAATCCCGTTTATATGTACGTCTTCCACTTTATTTTCTTGTCCTTTACTTTTTGCTAAATATCTATTGTCCACCATCTGCTTTTCTTTGAGGGTATATTTGCCGTGCTTATTACTTCGCAGCTAGCTTGTGCAGCCTTGTAACAGTCGTCTTTAACCCTTAACATTGGGCGTTATATTAATAATGTCCCGGGCTTCGAGGGATTCGAGGTTGCTGTACAAACGATAACTTTGGTGCTGAAAATACTTAAATGCTGCAGTTATCCTAAATATTGAGATATAGATTAAAGTTGAATATTGAGTAATTGACTTATTCAATTACCGCTTTGTCGGGCGCCAAGAGGATTACCCCCTCTAAGGTATAATTGTACTTTTAAAATTGCCGGTTAGCAAAAAAATAGCGGAGAGATATAGAAAAAGACTCTAAATAAAACGGGTAAGTCGAAATGCGACTTACGCCTTTTTCTCTCAAAGCGTGTATGAAAACTAAGGTGAAAAGAAATGAATCCCTCTTTTTTACTTAATAAATATTTCGATCAATTCCTTTTGTTTAATATGCTTTTCCAATAAAGTGTAGATTACATGAATTGAAATAAAAGAACAAATGATTGCTAAATGTACTTATATTGATAAATAAAGCTTGTTAATTTACATATAATTAATTACAAATTTACTTAGGGTTATTCTGAAAAGTTTACTAAATACTAATATACATATGGGGCGAGATACAGTAAATTTAACACAGATTTGAACTGTTTAGTCTGATCAGATTAATAAACAGTATTTATAAAGACTAACCTTTACATCGCTGCACTAATGGCCATTTCACTTTATCGTCGACTCGGTGCTTCTGGATTGATGCACTTGCTCACTGTATTAACACTATTTCTTCACGCCTCAGGGTGCCTGATATTCCAGACAAGAGCCCTGATGTATTAAGCGTGGTGATTCAATTTTAAATAAATGACTGCACTTGTAGGCATGTGATACTTTTGCTACAACGTGTACTTATTGTACTTAAGTACACAAAATGCGGTTAACCCTTTCTTACTCTTGCTTATAGGGTCGCACGTTTTACTAGGTTGACTCCCGTGAGTCAAGTACTTTTATTGCAGTATTCCCTCACTTTACTATCACGTTAAGGGTAGCACGTTTGACTCGTTTGACTGACTTGAGTCCAGTCTTTCGTTTCGTTTTCCTTGATGCGTCCTAACTTCGGTTTTCTCTTGGTGATTCCCCGGCTTCCTTATAGAGTTCTTGATCGTACTGGTTTCGTGGATGATGCAATACAGTGATTCTAACGATTCGTATATGTGACACTAGGTTATTCTAATAGAGTTTATGTATGGCTAACTATACACACTTAACTATACAAAATGATGATTTGGCATAGAAGGAACTGATTGAAATACGTGTGTAATATTATTGCGAAATGTTTTGCAATAATATTTAATGGCGGGAAAAGCATTAAAATTTATACAATGTGACTTTTTTAGTTTAAATAAATTAATTTTAATATTCTTTAAAATTTTACAAATGGATATAACGGCTTTGAAATAAGATGGGCGTAATGTGTCCCATTACAGCCTGTAGATAAGTTTCTGTAAATTTGATCCATTTGTCATCTATATTTTTTGTGGTATTAGTCCTGCTAGCTATTTCTTTATTTATAACTTGTTGATAGATTTTTTGTACATTATTGTCTTTTAACTTATAACACTTTATTTTCTCTTTTGTTACCTTCTTCCTCTTTTTTTCTTTTTCGTGTAGTGTATTTATCATGGGTTCTAGTTTCACTAGGTAATGGTCGTTGCCTATTTCCGCATGTCTTTTCACTCGTACATCTTTTACTCTTTTCCAATTATCTCTGTTTATAATGAAGTAATCAATAATGGATTTCTTTTTTCTCGAGTGCACTTCTCGGGTAAACCTACGTACATCTTTGTGCATTAATTTTGTGTTTGCAGTAACATAATAATTTTCGGCACACAACTCTATCAGTCTGTTCCCATTATCATTTCTTGTTTCTTCTCCGTTCTTTCGCATATGTCTTTCTATTCTTGAGTTATAATTTCCTACTCTTCCGGTCATATTGATCATTATTATTATGTTGCTTCTTTCTCTATCTATTTCTGCCTGTAACTCTTCGTAAAATTTTCTTGCATTATCGTTTGGTGCATAGGTCACCATTATAGTCCATATGTTCCTTCTATCTACTTTTGCTTTGATCACCAGTAATCTCTCATTTACATATCTTTCTTCTATGATTGATTTTACCCTATTTGAGTTGACAATTAATCCTACTCCTCTCATTCCTCTGCTCCTCACATTTACTCCAGCACCAATATAGCCGGTAGCCCTCCCTTAATTCTTTTATTCCCTGGCCTTCCTTTTTGTTTCAGTTTTTCCTAGATATTCTATTTTGTGTATTTTCATACGCTTCTTAGGTTCCCAACCATAATAATATGCATCCTCTTACTTTCGTATTGCTTATTTGTAGTGATTTTTCATTGTATTGTCATTTCATTTTGACGTATTGATTGCTTTTTCATCTCCTTCCCATATGTCTCTTTGTGTTTTTCAACCTTTAGATTTGTTCTAATAGTTTATTAATTATCATAATTTAAAGATTTTATGTTCGTCCAAAAATGAACTTGACTAGCGAACATTTCCGCGCTATGATTTTTTACAATTTTAAATCCTCATTAACGTAATAATGAATTCAAAAGAGGTCGGTTTTCCTTAGGGTGAATTTCGTAAAGGACGCCCAAGAACTGCTGTTACTGATGATAATATTTCCGCTGTTCGAGCAATGCTTGAGGAAGATCGACGGACATATCAATTTATTCAGGCGACATTTGGCATTGATGCGAGTCAAATCCAAAACATTTTACATCAACAGTTAGACGTGAGGACACTTTGTTGTGGATGGATTCCACATTAACTAAAAAAGTGGCACTACGAGTTCGATTTGGAATATCGCTACTGGCGATGACTCATGAATTTATTGTTATAATCCTGAAAAGAAAAGTCAATCGGCTTAATGGGTCTTTCGAACAGAACCTAAGCCTACAAAAGTACTACGAATTCACAATGCCGGTAAAAATATGGTTGCTACTATAGCTTTATTGGTACACAAATGTCTTTTTAAAGTTCGTTAAAAACGTCCACCATGACAACGAATCGTTGCTTAAAGAAAAAACTAAAAACTGAGTATCTGGGTGGCCTGAACGTGAGCACCATGGTACCCTATGGCCTGCTGGCCCTGATCTAACATCTTGTGATTTCTTTTTGTTTCCAAAAATTAAAGATAAAATGGGTACAATCACATTTACGTCATCAGATGAAGTAGTGGAATATTTTAAGAACCTGGTTTCCGAAGCGTCTCGAAAAAGGATATCATTGCTTTAAGAATTGCTTTCATCGGATGCAAAATTGTATTGATATTGAGGAGAATATTTTAAAAAACAGTAAAACAATTTAATTTTTTTTAAATTAATCCTTGTTTGATTTTATAAAAATTTATTCCCCTCGTATATGCGTGATTTCGTGCCAGTAACCAAATCAAATACAGCCCAAAACAAACAAAAAATTAAAATGAGGCATATAAGATCACTTCAAGCGGAAACGCGGTAGTGCTACGTTTTCAACACTCAAACTAAAATGTAGCCTTTTTAAAATTTCCCAAGAGAACGACCTTTCGCGAACTCCAGAAGTTCATCATATCTTTGGTAAACATTAAATGAGTAAGATCACTCATATAATAAAGCTTCATGAGGCTGCTGTTAAATCAAACCCCTGAATCTGGTCATCATAGCGTAAACATTAGTTCGAAATATTATTTTATTATATAAATATGGCGGTACTTTAGAATTTCGGATCTTATTATACACATAGCTCCTTTCCGTTTCTCATATTCAATAATTTCGTATACTTTAATTAAAAACATACGAGGGATAGTCGAGAAATTTCTGGAATCTGACAAAGCTGTTTAGTTTGATAATTGAAACAAGTAAGCTGATATGCTGCAATGTGTCAAAAAAATGCGACGCTTTTGTCCGATTGTCAAAATATCAGTGAGTTTATGTATAAAAATTAAAAAATTCGGAGCCACCGTTTTTTTCCTGTCCAGAAGAGGCCATCACTGCAATCAAATCGCACATTTTGTGTACGTCAACTTCAGAATGGCGTAAATGTTTTAATGATTGGTTGGAACGAGTGAAAAAGTGCATATTTCGAAAAACAATAAAGCCTTATGCTTTTGTATTTTGCATATAGAGATAGTATAACATAGTAGATAGCCTTTAAAGACTTTATTGTTATTCTATATATTCTCCACGAAGATTAATGAACTTTTGCATTTGCTCGAACCAACTCTGGAAGAAGTTATTCCACTCATTTGTTGGTACAGTCGAAATTGCGTTTTTGAAGACATCGAGAGCTCCTTCTGATGACTGAAACCTTTGGCCACGCAGTCCGTCCTTGATTTTCGGAAAGGAAAGGAAACCGTTGGGAGTTAGGACAAGACTGTACGAGGATGGCCTAACAATTCGACGTTTTGTTGCGTCAAAAATTCAATTGTATTGCAAGCTGTGCGATGTTATGATTAATCAATTGGGTATGTGAAATAATGGAGACTTTCACGTGATAATTATTATCTAATTAAATGAATACAATATATAGGTGAGGATATGTGCACGAGCCATTCAGTCAGTGTTCATCATTGAGTTAAGATGCAATCTGTTCAACAAATTAAATTTTCGCTTTTCAATGCTAATATTGAAAGTGATTTTTTCTTGTAAAATAGAAAATAATAATAAATATACACTTAGAAATATTGAACAATCATTTATAAATTTTAAAAAAACTTTAATATACGTAAATTAGTATTTTATTTTTTGAAGACATATTGCAGTGGAATGTGCTTTTTAATTGCTTATTAATTTTTTTATTCACACTACAACTTATGCTGCCGGCTGTTCAGTCTAGTAGATTCCTTGAGATCACTTCTCCTGGGTCGCTCTTCTCAGATTAGGGCCAGGTTATGTTAGAAGTAAAACAATAAATGTTAATAAAAGTCTCGGTTAGCTAATTTACAAATTTTAATCAAAAAAAAAATTAAAAAAAATCCCTTTACCGAATGTATAGGGTGCTAAAGCAACATTAACAGTAGCATTAGGAGGAAAGACTCTTTGTGAATATGACTCGCACACAGAGAAAAACCCCCTGTGACTCTCGAACAAACATATAAATTAATAAATAATGGAGAAATTTGTCAAGTTTGACCTCTACTTTAACCCCTACAATTTCAAATGTCAAAAACAACAAAGTTATTGAACCCGCGTAAATTGACTTACAGTCATGCGCAAATAAAACACGACACAATTCAACCCACAACTAAACAAAAAATCCAACCTGAATTTAAAACGTTCTAGAATATTATCTTGAATAAAAAACTCCACTAACTAAAAAACATGACAACTTTCTCTAGTATTCATATACTACTTCAAATATCAAAATTATCATAAATAATACATGAAATTATAATAAGCAAAATAATCGTAGTATCAATTATATAAATTAAATATTTTTATCGAACTTACATAGATCTATGCACTGATAACACAAAAAAACTACGTGAGAGATATCATACTTATTTTAGATCCCAAACTCTCGTAAAAATCGAAATAACATTACATGCACATGAATAAAATGCATAAACAAAAAATAAAAACCCGATTTTACTTAAAACAGAGAATAAAAAATGAACTTCTTATCCTCTAACAACCGGTCACTTTGCAAGTTTAGATATCTCTAACAAAATTTACCGCGAAAAATTCCAACATCTACTTCAATAGTACCACAACTGTCCACATCCATACGTTTAAACTAATAAACATACAGAGTCAGTTCAAAAATATTATTACAAATATAATAAATATTAATAAAATTCAACAATTGTTCAAATTTTAAATCTTCCATCTTTTTCTTTCTCTCTGGATAGAAAAATCCACTACAATATGTATATATACTTATTAGATTTAAGGTATAATTAAAATAATAAATAAATAAAATACATAATAAATTAATTATTTATCTTTAAACCCTTACCCTGATTAAACATAGCCAGCCAAGCATGTACAGGTAAATCTTGTCCCAGTCTAAACACATCTGAACAAAATACAGGTAAGCCTTGACCAGACATAATTGAGCAGGTGAAACTATTCACAAGTCCAAAGTGTCACAGGTTCCCGTAGCTGTACCACTACGTAGTTAAATGAAAATTGCAGACAAGAGTTAGCCGCGGAATTAATTGCAATTATATGATAATTGCAACGAATTAGTCGCGAATGCAGCTAATTATCCGCGAATCAACTGCGAATACCGCACCCTAGTACCCCCTTGCAGGCCCCTACATTCCCATCATTAGTCTCCTATCACCTAACACCTTCCTCTAAATTTGTGTAACTATCCCCTCTCACATAAAATTATCGAATATATTATATTCCAAAATAAACAACAGTTAATATAGTATATTAAAAAATAGTTTTTTGATGGCTTAATATCGAATTTCACTAAATTGAAGTAAGCAAATATTTATTCTCGTTACAATTTATTTGAAAATATCACAAAACCCTCACGCACACATATACGCACGTATATATGAACGCGATTCTATTTTACTCATTTTTTAAATAATAACTTGAATCTTAAAAAAGGTATATAACCCCTTACCACAATTATTAATCATATCCTAAATACGAATTTCGACAACTAAGTTGTCATCATCAGAAGGTAAAACCACTAATCAAGGTGTCGCACATGGGGCACAGTAAAGCTAGAACACCGCTTACGCAACAACTACTTTACACGGCGTCCACGTATAGACTAATTTAAACATGCAAATATATCTAACGAAAAGATCGACAAACTTACTTCTCTTAGGGAAACGGCATTCACATATGTTTATACTCCAATTTGAAATATATCGAACGAAAGATCGACAAAAATTACCTTTCTTAAGGAAACGGCACTCAACATGTGTTAATACTTCAATTTAAAACGTCGACGACCCTTTTATGGTTCTAAGAATGAAAAGAGACAAGTGAAGGAGATCGGTGCTATATTACCGTTCATGGAATGTTGTTTGTTTTTAGCGATATGAATGCTTTCGTAGGCGTCAAGATCGCGGGGGTTATTAATGCCCTTTACAAGCTTTAACCCTTTAATCGACACATTGTGTAGTGTACTTAAAGCATGGTTGGCAACGTTAGATTTATCCGGTCTATTGTATTTAATATGTGATACGTGTTCTTTAAACCGGGTTATTATTGGTCGTTTTGTTTGGCCTATATATTTCAAATTACAATCATCGCAACTAATTTCGTATATACCTGATTTCGATTAAAATTAACTCTATCTTTAGTATTCCTTAGGAAATACTATCAAAAGTCTCCTAGCGAAACCGTAACACGTTTCTGATCATTTTCAAAACTGAAATTAGTAAATTAATGTCGAGTTTGCAAACACAGTATTCTAAATTTAAGATTATAGACCCTTTTCCTATTTATTTTCTATAAAAGAAGTTTAATTTTTACTTATAAGTTTGAATATTTCAAATTATTTTCTTAGAATTACCACACTAACTTTATGAATTTAAAATAATGTTGGTAGTTACCTATTTTCGCAAAAAAATATAATAAAAACCTAAAAATATTTCGAAAGTGAGAAAATTGTGACTTTCACTCATACACTATTATACTAAGCCACCGTAATGTTAACAATTATTAGGTCGGAAATACCTTTTCTTCTCTATATAGGCCATATATAAGAAGCAAAACTGCCCAAGTTCCATCTGCACTCCATTAAAGTCCCAAAAGAAAGCACCCTCAAGTCGTGTAACGAAGAAATTCCCATGCTATTCTTACAGATATCCCCAACATCAACACACATACGAAAGCCTCTCTTTTCAATACAGTGTCGGAAAACCATTTCATGAATATCATATGCGAGGATTTTACGTTCTTGGTGTTTTCCCTCTTCTTATTCGCCTTTTTTTACCACTGCATTCTTTACTGTTATGTTACCCAGTAGGAATGCAATAACACTAACTTTAATGTTAAGGCTTGACGCCGTATATTTTTTAAAGGTAAATAACAATAAAAACGAAGAGCAAATCAAACGACCTAAAAAGAGAAATAGTAATGTTTGCTACTGGAAGTTGAATTTTATATAAACTGTTTTGAAAGTAAAAGTTGCTTAGCAGAATTGCTCCCTTTTGTAAAGTGGAGTGGGTTATTCCACTATATTGTGCTGATTATTAATAATCATAGGTGCATATGAAAATAATACAAGCGCTTACTTTATTTATACTTTGCCATTGGGTTAGTTAATAAAATTTTAATTAAACAAATTGATATTGAAGCGATCATTACAGCCCTGAAACGAAACAAACAATTAACCTGTTTAGATTTACACTCTAATTGGAAAACCGCAACAGCTGTTTCGCTACAAAGTATCTTCCTCAGATGGGGATATTTCATTAACTAAGGACATACAACTTTCAAGTCTTATGAATAACAAATACAAATTATTAAAACTATTGATTTTAAATACAATTTCTAAAGTCTAATGGTATCTCTTGTTAACATCTTTACTAGAGATCGGACGCATCAGACCGAAATTACACGATGGACCATATAAATAGTCAATAACATAGCTAAGTACATAACGCAGTTATTGAATAGCACTACTCATCCGGTTAGCCACACATCTGTTTTTGGTAAGTTTCTTTTTTCATTGTTTTAACTGTTAATTACATACTTCGTAATTTTTGTAATAGATCCTATTTAATATTATTTTATCGAATCTACTTCTCCCAATTATTTCGACGTAAGTGTTCAGTGAATTTCGTTAAGTTTCAATAACTTACGCATACATTTTTAATTTTCTTTTTTTTAGATCTAGAACACTGTTTAAGTTACTTTTTCAGATATGATATGGAACAACATCGAGAATGGCAACGTGAAACAATGGCGAGTTGCATTAAGGTTCAAACTGATTGTATGTCTATTGCCAGTGTTACGCTTAGCATATAGGAATTTTTTAATCTATTTTAAAATATATTTCTTCTTTGAATATCTCATTTTAAAATATATTTAACTTAAGACATTTTTACATTTGTACAACCGGACATATTCGTACAAAGAGAAAGCGTATTTCCTTTGTTATATTCTGAACTGACCGAGACCTTTTCTACCTGACCGTGTCAGAACACTAACGTTACGATCGAATTTAATTCTAGTACATTCCATTTTTAAATTCTTTTAATTAATATTACATACTTCTTCTTTTGTTGTTGTGTTTGATATCGTTAGGAAGCTTATGTCACAAGGCTTATTCTAATAATATTTATGACACCGATAGGCCACGTCTTCAGGTCGCGCTTCTAATTAAATATTATTCAAGATATCGATCCCCCTCTTCGATGGATCATAAAACAGACCGTTTTCTAGACCGTTTTTCTATCGACAAAAACTATCAGCCTTTCTTCTCGTTACAACTATCATAAGATCCACATCTTATGCGCGGTACTGTTCAAGTGCTAGCCATGATTCCATGTGCCCCTGCATCTCACCGCAATTAAGAGGTAATTTTGTATTGTTCAATATATATTATTCTTTTGAGCGAATTCATATTAATTTAAACTGGTTAATTTCTTATTCCTCCGGCCAACACCGCTCTACATATACTTGACCAAGGTATATCTTCGAAGGCCACGTGACCATCATCGCCACTCACAAGTAAATCTGTATTGTCCCATACATAGATTATTTTTATATTGATCGTATTCAATTAACCCTTAATTTACTGCGCAATTTAACGTTCGTTTTCAGAGTATTTTTTGTATGTTAATTTTTACTTAATTAATTACTGCTCCTCGTGTACATATTACTTTTGTTTTAATTACTTTTAAATATACGAATTTCAATTTATTATTATGTAAATATAAATACAAATTTTAAGGACGCCGCTGTGTTTTATTTTATTTATTAAGTCTTTGTGTATTTATTTTAATTAACCATCATCACGCACGTCCTGGACTTTTGAAGGAACTTCATCGGCACCACAAATTAATTGTCATAAAATAATTTCATTATTATTATCCCTAGCCAAGCCCTAGTTAGTAATAACAGCGATTCCGAAATTTATGGCAAAGTCTGTAAAATATCGTTAAAGAATTCCAAGTAAATGGTCACTTAGCATCGCAAACACATACACAGAAATTAGACCCGTTGGAATCTGGCAATTTTAACGAAGAACTCTGTGAAACTTTAATGGCAGGAAATATTCCATTAGAGAAACTTAACAATCCCACCTTCAAAATATTTCTCCAAAATGGATAACTGCCGACGAAACTGTCGATAGATTAGGACGTTGTGTGGTAAATGTTGTAGCTGATGTACTACATCCAATTATTCCATACAACGCATATGTAATAGCAAGAAAAGTTATAAATTTAGTTGATGCGGAAACAGTAGCAAAACCATTTACGAGAATATGCACCAAATGCTTCATTTGGACGACAGGTACAAAGAAAAAATACTTTTATTTGTCAGTGACAGTGCTGCATATACGTTAAAAACAGGCTGCATGTTACTTGTGTAGCACAGGCTCTCCACAGAATCTGTGAATCTATCAGAGACATCTTTCCGGAAGTTGATAGACTTGTATCTGCTTCTAAAAAAGTTTTCAGAAAAGCTCCACTGAGAGTAGCTCTTTACAGGGGAAAACTTCCATCTTTGTCACTGCCTTCCGCTCCAGTAATAACTAGATGGGGAACACGGTTGGAAGCTACTAGTTTTTATGTAGAGAATTTCGTTAAATGTTTAAATGACGATGCTCGAAGTATTTCTGAGTGCAAGGAACTAATACAAATTCCAAATTTAAAAAATCAGTTGTTCTTTCTTCAGGAGCACTTTGGAAATTTGCCAAAACTAATCACTTATTTGAAAATCAAAATCTCAAATTGAATGATGTATTAACCACATTAGATGTGGCTATTAATAATTTGAAAAATATTCCAAGTGACTTCGGATGTGGCCTTCGGCAAAAGTTAGACGTAGTTCTTATTAGAAATCCAGATTTAATAACATTACGGCAATTGCGTACGGGCACAATGCCTCAAAATCTAACTGCTAAATATGCTGAAATAAAAGAATATTTCCAGTATGCACCTATAACCAGTTGCGATGTAGGAAGGACGTTTTCTATCTACAAGGATGTATTTCATTCAAAAAGAACAAATTTTACAGAAGAGAACCTTGAGAAAATATTGCTAGTTAATATTAATACTCCTGTACTCAACTTGAACTTCTAGTATGCCGGTGAGCGCTGAGTCATCGGGCTCTCCTCGTGTGCAGTGCCTAATCATAGCTAATTAATTTCGTAAATACTTAGAATGGGATGATTGTTAGGTTAGGGAAAACCTGTGTCCATAACTAATACAAATTTAACAATGGTGATGGACTTAGGTCCAATTTATTATTTAATAAATAGTATAAAGATTTATGTTTGTTAATCTCTAAAGATTCTAATAAATCTAATTTTTACTTTTATTTTCTGCATGAAGAATCTCAAACTCTTCGTTGAAACTATGGTTGTTATCTATCAAACAATTCGCGTAGATGCAATAATTTCTTTTGTGATGATCAGCGATACGTATATTTAAACGTCCTTTCTGTTTGTCCAATGTATTCTTTAGTACACGATCCGCAAGTTAGCTTATAGAACCCCCGACTTGCTCTTCTTTGTAGTCTTCTTTTCTTTATTATTCTTGATGTATTTAACAAGGTTGTTGTTCATTTTATAAGCAATATAAATATTTTCTTTTCTCAGGAATTTAGATAATTTGAGTCGTTCATGATCTAAATAAATGACTGATTTAAACTTGTTGACTGTATTTTCTTTAGTAACTAGGTATTGTTTTATCAAATATTTTTTTTAAATTAATTTATCTATTAAATTTCAAAAACAAATTAAACCATAAGAACCAGTAATAACCAGTTCTGATCTAATTAGCGAACAATTTTAATTGACTGCTTACAAGTTAATAACATTTTGTAATACGAAGAAAAAATACATACATTTTTTAAAATGCCCTCCACCTCCCAGGATACATCCTTCAGCTCTTCTTGTCATATTCGTGCGCCTTCAGTATTCCTTATTACATCACAGGAAGCTTTTATGCAATTCTTCAATTCTTGTACAGTGTTAACTGGAGTGTTGTAAACCAGAGTTTTAGTGGTTGAGATCCACCACGACCTACCCATCGGTTATGAAATATACCATTTAAATATTCTCTTGTTTTTAGACTGAAATGAGTTAGTGTACCGTCATTCATGAACCAAATACTACTTCTAACTAAAATTGGAACGTCTTCAAACAGTATTGGCAAATCATTCTCTAGAAACCGACGATAGTTATAACAATTTAGTCTTTATAGTAGAAAAAATGCCCAATTAGGTAATTTTCCAGCCCAGACACTTATCGAAAATTGTTTTTGATAGTTAGATTCAACAACTGCATGTGGGTTTTCTTCGGCCCAAACGTGATTATTGTGTAAATCTCTGATAGCGTTCCTTGAGAAGTTAGCTTCATCATGTCAAACAAGGGATTTTGTGCAATATTCTCCAAAAACCATTGACAGAAGTTGATACGCAAAAGAGAATCTCGGGGAAGTAAGGCTTGGACCCGTTGAATACGAGTATAACAGAAGATCGTGAAGAATTTTCCAAACTAGAATGTGCGAAATTTTCATGTTATTTCCAATTTTTCTAGTGCTAAGTTCAGAATTTTCATCAATTAAATCTGCTTCTTCAGTTTCTGGTTTCTTATAGTACGATGGGCACCTTCTAATTGATCGTTTGGCCTAAAAATATCTGTTTCAACCAATCTTCTATATACGTTTCAAAATGTTCGTCTATCTGGTGTAATTGTATCCGGAAAACGCTCTTGTTACAATCGTCTAGCCTACGGTGCGCTTGTCATCGGCCAAACCGTAAACATGGAATGAATGTCAGCCAACTCGAGGTTAATAAAATTAACAACTTTTTTTAAATAACACTGTACACTTATTTTAACCAGCAAATTAATTTAACTATCAAAATTAATAAAACAAGAACAAATATAGACTACTATTACTATTCTGTTTTTAGTATAGGAACAATAATTGTTCTTTATCGAAAAAGATTTACGAAAAAAGTCAAGGCCTTTTTTGTTACAAAATTAAGTACCATTCACAAAATAATTTTTTTTTTTAAGAAAAAGCAGTACCATTATTTTTTCAAATATATTCAGTCCAAATTTCGCTCGAACGCCACTGATTGAAAAAATTATTTACATCAGAAAATGTCCCTTTATGGTAGGAAGGCGTATACCGAATTTCATAAAAATATCTGAAGTGGTATGAATGTTTTTCTTGGAAGTTTAACACCCTGTGAAAGAAAGTAATTCCGGACTCATGTTTATATTAACCTTTTTTTCTTAAAATAACCTGAAGAATCACCCATTTCAATATTGACATTTAATTATGAAGCATATGTTACATACCTATTCCTTATTCATTAAATAAATTTAACGATTTAATAGCAATAGTAATATATGTAAAATATAGTAATCCTTAGTAATTTTTCACTGTGATATTTTATAAATTTTCAGTACTAAATATATTTTTTTTAGAAATGCCAATCGCCAATAAAGCCAATAATCCTTTTAAAGTAAAAAAAAACTTTCAGGCAGCGTCAATTATACACACATCAATCATTTCTAGAATAGCCGAACAGTAAAAAAACAACTTTCGAAAGAATACTTAAATTAACTTCCTTATCACGTTCTTTCGTCTCTGTCTTCTGCATTAAAACGGAAAACGCACAAAGGAAGAAAGAAACTAAAACAAACTTTGCAGACGTCTTTTTTCACGTCATTCCCCTTTTCATTTTTCATCCTTTTAAAAGAATTTTTAAGCAACCCCTAGCCCGTAGAGGTGTCGGACTTTAAAATGTTAGTTAGTCTGGAATCGTCTTATTCGCTTCGATTTTTCACTTTTTTTCATTTATCGTTCGTCGAAGTACTTTTATTCGCGTCTTCTATAAACTACCCCGAACACCACGAGACCTAAACGCCTTCCAGTTCAGTCACTGGAATCACCGAAAAACTAATTTGAATCGCAAGGTAAACACGATCGCCAAATTTCATTAATTTCCTTCGTGAAAATCAATTAAAACTTTAGTCTCAGTCTCAATAGCCTGTCAGAGATAAGGCTTCTCCACTGCTACCCTTATGTAAGGAAGGAGTAGTGCGAATACTCCCTCTAGCGACCAATTTCGTTTACATTGATTTAATCATCTAGCTCATCCCTCGCCTACAGTTTAATGTTACTTGCCGGTAGTTAGTAAATACTTTTTTTTTCTTAGAAACTAAGTTTCTATAGCTTACATTATCAAATTATATTTTTAGATAATTTTATTGTGGAAGTTTGAACAGATGTGATGGAAATATCAAAAAAGTAAGTAAATCGAATGTTTTTTTTAAATTTTATTCGAACGAGTTAATTTTTAAAGGGATATTTTTGAAAATAAGATGTAAAAATAAAATATCGTTTTATATATAAATGTTTTGAGCATAAATAATATGCGCAAAGGCTTTATAATATTATCTTGCTAACAACGGAGCGATTGTGTTTTGTTTGCAACATCTATTTATTAGTTGTCATAACGGTGTTATTTGTCACTTTCCGTTTAACTACATTGTAGCGTCATTTCTTGCTGCAGAGTTTAAAAACATTAAGTTTTGTGTATAATTTGGGTAGGTTTGTCAATGGAAAGGCGTAATTTATTTCTCTAAGATACTTGGCTGTTTGGAAGTTGTATATCCAGCACATTAACACTATACATAACACTAAAAGGCTTTAGTCTCTTCAGCCGCCGAACGAGTTCGTTGCTGCAGAGTAGTGATATTACTTCGACATTTTGGTCGTCCTCCAGCCTCTTCTGGTGTTTGTCTGCAAACCACTGATCTCACCATCGCCCAAGGACATCAAGACTTCAGATCGCGATGGATATCTTCATTACAAATATACCATACCGCATTAACAATACTGCCAAATAACGAATAAAATAGCGTCGTAAAGTGTAGAAAGAATATTTACAATTACATTACTTCGCGAAAACGCAACTAATTTGTGCCGTACTACGGGCAAGATATATTCATCTATTTCCTTTAATATAACTCAAAGCATCCCCATAAAAGTTTCTAATTCACGCCTCAACAGCTCAGTGGTCGAGCAATGGTCCGGCAAGCCAGAGGTCGTGGGTTCGATTCCTACTTGAGGGCGATTTATTTCTATGAAAAATTCGAATAAAATAGCGTCGTAAAGTGTAGAAAGAATATTTACAATTACATTACTTGTACAACTGCCGTACAACGGGCAAGATATATTCATCTGTTTCTTTTGATGTAACTCAAAGCATCCCCATAAAAGTTTCTAATTCACGCCTCAACAGCTCAGTGGTCGAGTACTGGTCCGGCAAGCCAGAGGTCGTGGGTTCGATTCCTACATGAGGGCGAATTTTTTCTATGAAAAATTCGAATAAAATAGCGTCGTAAGGTGTAGAAAGAATATTTACAATTACATTACTTCGCGAAAACGCAATTAATTTGTACAACTGCCGTACTACGGGCAAGATATATTCATCTGTTTCCTTTGATGTAACTCAAAGCATCCCCATAAAAGTTTCTAATTCACGCCTCAACAGCTCAGTGGTCGAGTAAGCCAGAGGTCGTGGGTTCGATTCCTACTTGAGGGCGAATTTTTTCTATGAAAAATTCGAATAAAATAGCGTCGTAAAGTGTAGAAAGAATATTTACAATTATATTACTTGTACAACTGCCGTACAACGGGCAAGATATATTCATCTGTTTCCTTTGATGTAACTCAAAGCATCCCCATAAAAGTTTGTAATTCACGCCTCAACAGCTCAGTGGTCGAGCACTGGTCCGGCAAGCCAGAGGTCGTGGGTTCGATTCCTACTTGAAGGCGAATTTTTTCTATGAAAAATTTGAATAAAATAGCGTCGTAAGGTGTAGAAAGAATATTTACAATTACATTACTTCGCGAAAACGCAATTAATTTGTACAACTGCCGTACTACGGGCAAGATATATTCATCTGCTTCCTTTGATGTAACTCAAAGCACCCCCATAAAAGTTTCTAATTCATGCCTTAACAGCTCAGTGGTCGAGCAATGGTCCGCCAAGCCAGAGGTCCTGGGTTCGATTCCTAATTGAGGGCGATTTTTTTCTATGAGAAATTTGAATAAAATAGCGTCGTAAGGTGTAGAAAGAATATTTACAATTACATTACTTCGCGAAAACGCAATTAATTTGTACAACTGCCGTAATACGGGCAAGATATATTCATCTGTTTCCTTTGATGTAACTCAAAGCATCCCCATAAAAGTTTCTAATTCACGCCTCAACAGCTCTTTAGTCGAGCAATGGTCCGGCAAGCCAGAGGTCGTGTGTTCGATTCCTACTTGAGGGCGAATTTTTTCTATGAAAAATTCGAATAAAATAGCGTCGTAAAGTGTAGAAAGAATATTTATAATACCGAGAAGTATTTTGTTCTGGAAAATCTAAATAATTTTAAAATGTATGTCTCAGTTCACATAAGATTTAGAATTTTCACAACATAGAGTGACGACACCAGGAGTGTTCATTCGACCTTCCTAACATGGATTTATCATTGAGCGTTCCACTACAATAGGAAATATATGAAGGGCTCGATAAGGGCGGTCGACATAATGTAATGTACACTGATTTTACGCGAGCATTCGATATCATTAATCATACGATATTGCTGCAGAAATTAAGCGCGTTTGGTCTCTCTAATGCTTTAATTAGAATATTTCATAATTTTTTTTCAGGATAGACACAACTATGTGTATTCTAATGGCTTTAGGTCAAAGCCTTACACTTCTACTTCAGGTGTGCCGCAAGGCTCCTATTTAGGCTCGCTGCTTTTCATTGTATTCATTAATGTTCTGCTTTTCCCTCTGCTGTTCCTGCTGTTCCCATACCTTGTTTTGGCTTATGCAGATGATCTAAAGATTTACCGTATGAACATCACGTGTCGTAGACCACATTGAACATAGTTGAATGGGGTGCAGTAAAAACAAGTTTAATCTTAATATTAGCAAATGCAATTCTGTATCATACACGGAGATATATGATGTAGAAACAGCCACTTACTTCATCCATAGTGAACCTGCAGGCCGTTCCAATACTATTTTAGATCTGGGTATTACATTTGATAATCAAATGAATTTTACGCAACATTTAATCAACATTTGATCAACATCTCCTCATCAGCTGGCAGTTGACTTGGCTTTACGCGGATTGCTCGGAAATTACGTGGCTTAACACAGAGATGGCGCGAAGTCGCAGGAACATTCTTTACCATTCTGTAGAATCATCTTTTATTAGGTTAAATATGATAGTCCAGAGTGATCTGTCAATTAGTCTGTTTTTGACAGTACGCCAAAGTGAACGTCTAGTGTGATTTTGTAATCATGAAAAAAACTGATTTGAGAGCAGTAATAAAGTAGTTTCATTTGAAAGGCTTAACACTAACCGAAATCAAAACAGAGCTGGATTCAACACTATTAGAATCCGCTCCTTCGTTTTCAATGGTTAAAAACTGTGTTTGCGAATTTAAACGTGGTCGTATGAGAACCCATGATGAACGCTCAAAAACTGTTCTTGCTCTGGATATGATTGGAGAAGTCCACTGTATCGTCTTGGATGACCGTCGAGTAAAAGTGCGCATCATAGCAGACATTGTAGGTACCTCAAATAACAGTGTGCACAGAATTTTAACTTAAGAATTAGAAAAAACCTTTTGGCACAATCAGAAGGACTTTGTACGCCGTTTCATTACCGTGATGAAACCTGGGTCCACCATTACACTCCCGAAATGAAACAACAATCCAAACAATGGACAAAAAAGCTTCTCCGCCACCAAAAAAGGCAATACCGGTTCTAACAACTGCTTTTTGGGATTCTCATAGAATTATCTTGGTCGACTACTTAGAAAAGGGGAAAAGAAGAAATGTGGATGGCAAGGAAAAGATAATGCACCTGCCAATAGGTCTGCGATTGCAATAGAAGAAATTCATGAATTGGTATTTGAATTAATGCCTCATTCATCTTATTCCCCAGATTTGTCTCCTAGCTATCATCTTTTTCCAAACCTGAAGAAATAGCTCGACGGTAAGAGATTTTCATCTAATTCGGAGGTAATCGCTGCTGTAAATAGTTATTTCGAGGACTTGGATTCGTTGGCCTACAATGAAGGCATTACTAATTTAGAATATCGTTGGAATAAGTGTGTTGAGCAAGCAGGAGACTATATTGAAAAATAAAATATTTTTTGTTAAAAAAACTTTTCTTTGTGTTTTCTTTGTGAGGCCACGTAGTTTCCAAACCACCCTCGTATTATACGTGCTACCAGAAATTCTGAAGACCTCCAAAACATTAACACATTAACAATTTCACATTGCACATAGGTGCCCTGTAAGCTCAAATATGGGTCAGTTGTTTGGTATCCCTATTAGGCAATCCAATAGCAGATAGTTAAGAAAATACAGAAAATAAGATTTTTAAAGCTTATACGTTTTAAATTGGATGGAGTAATATCAATCACAATCTTCTTTTGCACCAACATAACATAAAAATGTTTTTTGTTTTATACAAAATATGGTGATGGTTTACATACTCAAGCATGTTTCAAATTACTATGTTAATTTTGGTTGCTCTGTAAGTGGATTGAATGGAGAAAATTAACTACAAATATATTATTATTACACTTGGATAGCACGAGAAAATTGAATTTATGACTCCTATTTATTTAAAGAGGTTTTAAATGTAAAACACTTTGTTATAGATTAATTTTCGTGAATTGAAGTAGCAAGTATGTATATATTCAGGTAAAATTTCACTTACACGCCACTCGTATTCGAAAACTGGAAGTAAGTCTTACCTGTAAAAAAAAAATTATATTAGCATAAAAATTATTAAATAATTTTTGTATTATTACGTCAATTACTATTGTGAACAAATATGAATGGGCTTTGTCTGCTCACGAACTGGAATGAATATCAAAATTTTCGACTTGCATTTACATAAATGCTATATTTATTTCCCTTTTACATTTTTCTTTTCATAGTAACATAATGTGGTTTTACATTTTCAAGAACATTTCCCGAATTTATATTTTTATGTAAAAAATAACTATTTACATAACAAAGAAAATATTTCCCAACTTCTGACTATAATAGACACAACTAAAAATTAAATATTAATTCTTCGTTATACCATTCAAATTTATCGGTATTGTTGTACTGGCTCAATACAGCATTCAGAATTCTATAGAAGCAATTTCCCAACTTCTCAAACTGTTCTTGACGTTTATCTAATTTTCACACAGACTTATAAAAGCTTTCAAAGTCAGAGAGCAATTCAAGTTAGCAGTTTTGAACTATCATTTACATTCAATGTATTGGGAATATATAAATTTATATAACATTTGCGGGAAAGTAATTCCGAAACTCATGCAGGTAAAACTCGCTGCGCTCGTTTCGGTAACTCCTGCTTTCGTTTAAGAATCGCTATCTTCCCGCACTTGTTATGAAAATAACTATTTCACATCAATTTACACGCCGCAAAAGTCATTATTACATAAGTTTAAAATAGTTGTCCTAATGAATTAAATGCTTTCTACATTTTACGACGGTAATTATTTGAATTATTTGACTAAAAAAAATTCGCTCTTAAGTGGGATTCGAACCTACGTCCATCGGTTTGCCAAACCACTACTTTACCATTAAGCTATTAAGGACTAAACTTTCGAATCGCCGGGAAAGTCTTAAATAACATTAAGGAACAGATATTAAAACTGTTTGCCGTAGTCGGCAGATTTAATGCAAATCAATTGCATTTTCGCGAAGTAATGTAAATGAATTAAATGCTTTCTACATTTTACGACGCTAAAATTCGCCCTTAAGCAACCTTTTTTTTGGTAAAAAGTTCCAATAATTAGCGTCGTAAAATATAGAAAGCATTTAATTCATTTACATTACTTCGCGAAAATGCAATTGATTTGCATCAAGTTGTCCTACTTTTTATTTTCGTCAACTGTATTTCTCTTTACAGATCTTGATAAGGTGTCAGCCGCAATCAAAAACAAGCATAACAGTAGTCAATTAAACTCATATGTAGCGAAATTGACATAATGTTTTAATAGTCATTTATAAATCAAATTAAAATGTTGAGAATAGTTTTCAAATTTCATATTTCATATTTAATAAACAACAAATACGATATGTTTTGAAATTTATTTAAGAAATGCTAGAAGATGATGAATGGGCTTATTCTGTAAGAGATGCATATGAAGATTTTCTAGAGGGATTTGCGGATGAAACTATTGCGTATTATCATTTCAGTACATTTAGTAACCGTTGTGTCCGTTATTTAAAGAACAGGACGAATGGATTGCAGAAAAGGCATTGGTAGGCCAACAGTTAGAAATAGAGTAACTGTTGCAACGGTGAGGCAAGTAATTGAGAAACGCCAAGATTTCTACGACACAGCAAGAACTAGGTTTCTCTTATGGTACTATTAGACGTAACTTTAAAAACGATTTACCCTTACATTCTTATCGTTTACAAGCGACCCATGAAATATTTCTCGCAGACACTTCGAAGACAAGAATATTATCGGCGATCATTTCAGTAATATTGACGAGGCCATGGAAAAAAATTGTTTAGTTTGATTTTATTCTTTAACACAATCTATCCAGAAATACCCCGTTGCCATTTAAGTAAAATTTAAATCCTATTCATTGCACCATAAGTAAAGCAACATGAGGTATCACCCTAACATGGATGTAGGTAGTCGACATACAAATAACCACACACAGAACCTTATTCAAACATACATATTACCACTATTTTATAAAATTATATGTCACCGATGAAATGGAAACTGCTGAAAGTAAAACTGGGTTACGGTTACCACCATATTGTTGCGAGTTTAATCTAATCGAATTGGTTTGGGCACAAATAATAAAAGGTGAAGTTGCTTCAAAAAATAAAACAAAATATCACATGTGCAAGAACTGTTAATGGAAGCACTTACAAATATTACAGCGAGCAAATGGAAAAATTGTATTGATCATGTAGTTAAGTAGAAAGTAAAATGTGGGACCTAGATGGATTAATGAACGATATCTTGGAACCATTTATTATTCATGTTGTGAATCGTTAGAATCCAGCATGACTAAAACTGACTAATATGTATTTATTGCTTTATAAATCAGACCGCTTGTTTTATTTCCTAGGGTTATCAGCAGAATCGGCAAAGAGGGGCAAGTTTCGGTGCAGTGCGGAGAACAACATGGAGGGGCCTAGCGATCGTCTCAAGTCGAGTCTTCAGTAAGGATTACGTACTCGCATCATTTATGTTCGTGACTTTGACGAGTGAGCTTAGGCGATGAGGGCGCATGAATGTTTACACATAAAATAATGATAAAAAATATATTATATAACGTGCTGAAACACTTACTGTTTTAAAAAGCTTCCATGAAATCACAAACTGGGTGGCATCTATTAAATATTTGAATCATTAAATATGTTTCCACATTTGTTTCAGTCAAATGATGAAAACGACTGTACCACATCGAATGATGGTATATTTGGAAATTTAATGTAATCCTTGTGACAACTTAATGAACCTTTCGACGCACTTTCACAAATTTGTCTTAGTATGAGAAAATCTGAATCCTTGTCAAAAGCACTTTCTAATTTTCGTATTACACACTCATTTTTTCCGCCTTCCTCCGAACATAGGTGTGAGTGAACATCATCCACAATTTGAACAAAATCCACAAACGTTTGGTAATTTTTCAATTCTCTTCGCTAATCCATAGTAGTTCTTGCGAATAGTTTCTAAACCACTTTTTACCTGATTATCTTGAAACATTTTCTGGCTTTTCTTGATAGCTTCGGCGTGTCTCGGATCGAATTGTAAAACAACCTTCTTTACATCATCAAAATGTTCGCAGTAGTAAAACGCAGCCTCTAACCTTGTTCTCCAACGCCTAATAATCGGCTGTGGTGGTTCAGGCACCTTGGGATACAGTTCGTGAAATTTTTTTGTACGTTTTGGGTTTTGGGTAACTTCAGAAATACTGCCCTCGTATGAGCTATTAAAGCATTTACTCGTGGATAACATTTAGGTATCAATTGCGCCAGAAGGTCTAAAGCATGAATTTTACATGTTACATGTAACAGATTACCACTCTCTTCTTTAAGAGATCGGCCTATGGTAAGCACGTTAGCGGTACCGTCACTCACAAACATTGAAAGTTGCGCCCAGCACCACTTTTAAAATTTCATCGCTAGTACATTTTGCAACTCTTTTGCAAGCAAGTAAGATAGAGGATGACGGTTGAAATTCTTCCATTGTACGTACTATCACATTCACCATAAATTTTTTTGCCGATTGGTTGTTTCGTCCACACATAACCACAATTTTTTATCTTACAATTCTGCTTTAATTCCTCTTTCAACATAGTCACGAGCAGATGGCATAACGTTTCTTATCGATGGCCTACTTGGTAATGTATAATTCGAATACTTGCTCCAGAAGGAGACAATGCTTTTTGGTTTAGCAAGGTGAACGCAAATAATAAAAGAAACACCTATATCAAATGTAACTTGTTCGCTGTATCGTTTGCCACGGAATGGAGAACAGTGTTTTATTTATACCTTTTAGGTGGCGTTCACACTTCCACCTGCTGGTACACATCAAATAGTCGTCGCACCTTACACATTTAATTCTATCGCCTTCGTATTCTAAATCTGTCATACTCGCTATTACGTGTTCTAATTTCTTCGAAATATGCCGTTTTCGAAACGTACCTAGATGCGACATTTTCTAAGTATGTGTCTACTGCCATGCACTCGACACAACGACCAGTGGAATAGTACTGAACACGTGTGCTTTGATACGGACGCTTGAGTTTCCGTGCCGCGCGCTTCTCCCCTTTACGTTGCTCTCGGCACTGGACTGAAAATTGCCCCTCTTTGCCGAGTCTAGTTATCAGTGAACGCATCCAAAAGACGATATTTATTCTGACCACCCGTTGTTAACTGAATACGTATAATAGGGTTCCATTACTGTACAAAGGAATTAACCGAAACTACATACTTAGGTTTATGACACCTACTAATACTTAATTAGTAATAATATTTTATTTATTTATTAGTAAAATCTGTGAGAAACTATCGTAAACCGTGGATATTATTGCTTGTGGGCACAATTTCCACGAAATAGTAACACAAAAATTCCCAGTTACGACGTCAAACAATACATTGGATGACCCATCCATGTACAGTGTACTAATATGTAATAGTTAGGGGTAGTCGTATGTTTTTACCTACTGGTAAACAGTACAGAATAGATCAGTATGGACTAAAACATCGGCTAATAAACTACAACTAATAAACAACAGCACAAGACACAATCTTCTTCATAACATCACCACAATCATATTTTAGTAAGAGGCACTAGTCTCAACAGCAGTTTTACGTTAGTATAAGTCGTTGTAGATTTAAAATAAATGTATATAGTGTAAATAAATATATTTAGATGAAAGTGCGTTTATTCATTTAAAAAACGGTCACCGAAGATTTATAGAACATTGATATCTTGATATTAGTCAAGTGCATACTGAATACAACCATAACATTGATCCTTCACAAACCGGAGTAATCGCAAGCAGTTGGTCTTCGAGTAACATCAATTTGGTCTTCGAGACGCAACAATTTGGTTTCAATAGCCGACATCCCCAATACCGGGAATCAAATTACCACACCTCGTACATGCACGTACGTCGTACATAGATAAATTAATGAACATATTTATTACCACATAATTCCTGAAAATACATGAGAAGTATACAAATAATTTTAACATTTCTTATCCACGCAGATAAACAGAAAATCCATGTACCACTACAAAGTCTACTTTTTCTTAAGAAAATATCACCGTCGTTGTTTGAGTACCACATTTACACTAAGTCGTACGAAAAATAAACCAGGTATATAAAATGGAGACCACCCGTTCAGTTTTATGTAACCTAATATTGATTTATTTACATTAGACGACTCGTAAGTGTACAAGGAAACCCACTTTGTTAAGAACTAAAATCTGTACGATGAAGACACTTCGCACCAGTTTTCAGCTTTACACACAAAGAATTCCTATGCTCAACTCTTTTCGCAATACTGATGTGAATATTTTTTGCAATTCCACTCGTCGGTAAACGACCATAAGAACCTTTAAAGTACGGTTCTAAAAGGAGAAAAATGGTGGCGATCATCCGAATTAAAGTGGAAAAAGGTCATCCTAGACTTATGAAAATAAACGAGAAAATGTTGAAAAATACACTGGCTTGAGTAGATGGCGGAGGAAACTGGCAAATGCGAAATGTAATGCGATTGGTGGCGTTCCGGATTGAATTTAAATTCGAAGATATTTAATCTGATATTGTCTCTAAAAATATATATTTTTATGTCAAATTGTTATTAAATATAGAAAACTAAATGAATAATAATGGAAAACACTTTTCTAACAAATCGGTTCGATATGAATCTATGTTAGGCAAACAAATATCTAAGTTTTGGATGTATTGAATGGCCTTGACGCTTGTCATCAGAAACTCTTTTGTATCACCTTAGTAGGCATGCCTATATGATATTAACCAGGGTAGTTAAACTCGATATATAGAAATACGCTCGAACAGAATGGTTCGGCAAAATAAAGGAACAATAAGTAAGTAGAAAAATGTTAAAAACATATCTGTACATGTATACATGGATATGCACAACGCATTCTAGTTCTTGTCAGTGCATGTGGCGAAGTAGGTACGCCAATGACTTACGTTGTTGCTAAGTATAACACCATCTATCGTGTCATATGTCATGAGAAAGCGTTTCAAGACATCTGATGGTCCAGAGAAGCATGTCGGCAACGGTTTCAATAGATAGCAAAACTACTAGAACGAAACTATCCTAGAAGAGTAGTGTCTTCTAATAGTGTCTTAGTCTGGAGACAGCCTTCTGTTAGCCTCTGTTTCTTCTTATATTTTCCTTCTTGCCACAAACAGATATGGTCCAGATCAGGTTCTGAACCTATGAAGTTCTCCTTCAAGATTTCCTTGGCTAGCTCATCATTTCCTTTACAAGACCTCTAATTTTTAAATATCTATTTATGAACACGAAATCTTTTGTTTCCTTGACGTGATTCTCATCAGTTGGCGAACATCATTAAGATCGCTCTTCGTCTTCAATGCAATCTCTTTCTCCTTCGAACATTTTGTACCAGTCAAATACTCTTGTTCTTGACATGCACTCTTAACCAAAAGCTTTTTTTAGGATTTTCAACATATTGTAATGGAAAGTTCCATAACAAACATATTTTCAAATAAAAAGGAAATCATTGATAAATATCCTTAATATCCAACTGCTTTGTAAGCGCGAAAGGAAGTTAAGCAGACAGCAAAGACGTTGACGAGAAATTAATTAGTTTTATAGTAGTGGAATACTGAATGATAATGTGAAGATAGAACAAATGTTTTGGCTAAGGCCCCAATGGTCGGTATGGCGAAAAACGCAAATAGGTATTGTGAGGATCCCTTTACTAAATAAATTTGCACTGCGACATATGTTTTTTGTTTTTGTAATTTTATATTATCCTTTAAGTGGATTTTTGTATCTGTTGGGTAATAAAGAGTATTATTATTATTATAAGTAGTAAATAGGTTAACGATATAGTAAGAAGTAGGCCGTACTTACAATAGATATAAGTGGGAAAAAGGAATAAGAAGCAAAATAAAAGAAAGTTAATAAGAAATACATAAGTGACACCTCTCGCATATCCTCCCAGTTCGCGTTAGTATTTATATACATAATTAAGTTAACTAATTATTCACGTAGACTTAACTACGTCTACGCGATAAGTGGTGGAGGCGCCGATCAGTAACAATCCCGGTACCTCTCACAAGCCAAGTGAGGAAACTAATAATTTCATTCCAACAATTTTCAACAATTTCATTCTGCAAACAACATTTTATGCAAGTTCTTTACTCGCAAAAATCGAACATTGCGAAAAACAAGCGCTTAATTACTCGCTATCAAAAATAATATGAAATTGTAAACAGATCTCAAAGACAGTGCTTCAAACCTAAGAAAAAATTTGAGTTCGATAGAACTAACCGGCAAGCTTTAAATGAACCACTGCAGATAATTTTTTATTGTAGTAGTATATCGATAGCTGTTTCTATTACTTCACAATTTAATTACATAAAATGCAAAGACTGGATTATCTAAAACAGATTAAATCTATTGCGGGAAAAAATATACTGTCACAGAAGCAAAAAAACTCATGAAAGCGACATCGCTGTTCTGGCCTCTAATTTGACCACCTATCGAATAACATGTTGTAACGTCAGCTATTAGCACCTATTAGTCCTAGTCCAGCGTATTTAATGTATTGTATTGAGTGCGGCATTGAATTTCAGCAAATTATAGTTATTTTAGCAATTACAATGAAGAATGTATCGTTCAGTATATATCTATTGATTTACATTTAAAAAGGGTCAACGACATAAACGACATTTTGTAAAAAACGCACTCTTAGCAAACGGTATTGATTTGTAGTTTACATTTTATGTATCGGAACTTAATAAACGCATTATAGAATGTGGATACTACTTATGGGATTCAATTATCTTTGACGTCATGTTAATATATTATGAAAAATACTCGGAAAGGTCAATTTTTAAACTTAATTTTTCGTTTTTTAAAATAGAATTTGAATGTACGAAGTGACTCATGTATTTGCAGTAATGGATTGATTAGTTTTATTAAATGAATTACACTTTATATTATTATATTTTTGCACACTACATAATTGGTGTTTAACGACATACAATACCTGTGGTTTAAGTCATAAGGATCATGTTTTTTTCAGAGATTATTGAAACACAAACGTAGGAAAAACGATTGTTCAAACAAAAAATATTTGTTTTACAGAACACCTTATTGTTTGTTTTAGTGTATAGTAATGTTCAAAATGTTCTCCATTGGCTTCTTGCAAAAGCATAGTCTGTAGCAAAACACCTGCCTAACTTCCCCTAAAACTTGAGTACAGTAAAACTTGTGTTAACGGTCACCTGTCTAATGTGAACACCTGAGGTAATGGAGGGCTTCAAAGCTTCCCGAACCGATTATAAGGATATTCCCATATACGAAAACCCGTTATTTACAGCTACCCTTATAAAACAACCTCAGTCAAATAAACCCAAATTTTTAAGACCTACCTGCACTGATATTTACCTACCGATACCGGTCAGACTATTTATGATATATCTTTGATGGAAATACCCAATATTATTTCATATTTGTGTAAAATTGTCCATAAATATGTACACATAATTAAATTAAACTTGTAGAAACGAATGCGATCTCAGTCTCGAACACGCCCTGACATGAACCTGACAATTACGGCCACCTTTATATAACGGCCAATATTAATTCTTTTTTTGGTGGTCGTTATTGACAGGTTTTACTGTATTTCTATGCCTATTCTGTCATTGAGAACATCATATTAAGTTTATTTGGCTTTGTTACATACACTTTACTCTTGAGATAACACCACAGAAAGACATTTAAAATTGAAAGGCCTGGCGATCTAGCTGGCCACTCAATGTTACCTCTTCGTAAAGATTTCATTTAGATAGTTTCTTATAATAAAATATAGTGGGGGCCGCGTTTTGTTGATACCAAGTATTTTCATCCGATAGTGTCGGATCCACGGCATATACATATAAGCTTGGCAACTTCGTTTCTAAGTAAATTTAAATACTTTTCGGCTCTGAAATTTCCTTCAACAAAAATTTTAACAGAATCTTCTAGAGTATAATAATAATCAAAACCATTATCTGTTGTACAAGAAAAATAAGAAGATGAATTTTTAAGAAAGTTATAGATGCTATTAACATCATAATTAATAATTTGTAAATTTAAAATATCTATTATAGTTTGAATCATGTAATCATTACGTTTAAATTTATCTGTAAAAATAAGCAATAAACGTGGTGGACATTTCGTACAATTCGAGTTTAGGAACGTCTTAACCTCTAGCTGCTCTCAGCGTCAGTTTAGTGACATTTGTGCGTTGCACATAGAACAAACAAGGTTTAGATTTCAAGCTCGTATATTTCTCTGGTTTAGATAATCCGACGATGTTCTAGGTGTAACGAAAGCTTAAGAAAGCAGCGTGAGCTACATAACCTATTATTTTAGTATTGCGTAAAAATTTGATTGACATATATTATAGAAAAATAGATTATTGAATGGTTGATGAAGATTTTTTAGTATTGTTAGAAATTATTTAACACCATAGTAGACCTCAACTATATAGAGAACGACCAAACCACTTCGAAAAATTGAGAGACAGCGAATTTCTCCAACGATTTAGACTATCGAAAGCTTCGGTAAATTTTCCAACAGACCATATTAGTAAAGAAATTGTGTGTAAAACAAACAAGTAAGAATATATAT